>CM066047.1:36589394-36612782 GCA_033557465.1 Ichthyophis bannanicus | reverse complement strand
TTCTGGAGGATCTCATTTCCCTCAAGCTTGCGAAGTGTCCTTTTCCAGGTATGTTTAAGTCTTGAGTTGTTACCAGCAGTGGTTGTGAAGCATTCTTATGTGGAAGTACATTTGAAATTGCTTTCTGGTTAATTGTATCAATCCAGTTTTTATAGAGTCATTAGGGGGCAAAATGTTTACTAAAGTCCGCAAAGTCTGCGCGTCGCAAAATAGCGCACAGTAACGCGGCATTGAAACGCGCAGAAACACGTTTAAACGCCCCGCACACGTGCGTGGGCCACCCCCGCACAGGTAACTCGGTTTCAGGTACCTTTCCCCTGCTACAAGTGCGGGGCCGGCAAATGTCCGATATAGACGTGGAACGGCTAAAAGTGAGGGGCGGTAGGACGGCTTCCGAGAGGGGCGGAGGGACGGGGTCAATGGGTGGAGAGGTGGGAGGGGAGAGTCTCTACCGCGACAGGTACCCCAGATCGGGCCCGAATCTACATGTAAAAAATAGCGCGAGTGAGAACACTCGCGGTAGATGGCATATAACGGTAAGAGAAACCATTTCCGTCAGCAATGTACAGCAAAACCGAGGAAACATGCAAAACGTCAGCATTGTGATACCTGTGCACAGCACAAAACTGCAATGAAAATAGGAAATGACCACAACAAAAGCAATTAAATCGTAAATCAGCCTGGGGAACATGGTAGAGTAATGCGCAAAAGTTAAAACACACCCAGCAGAGCTCCTAAAAAATAAAGAACAGTTGTTTGGAACGGGGCACTGGAGCGGGAGGACACCTCCAAAAACGTCGCCGTGTATTGGAACCCCTCCTGGGAGTGTTTACTTATGGTTGACCATCAAATAGCACGTTGTTGCCCAGCATGGGAAGATGCTATGCCCCCCTCTGTTCGGACGTCATACCCGTGTTATATTTGGCACGTTGTCACCAGACAGGGGATGGAAGGAGCTTCACAGTAATAATGTGCAGAGCAGGTCTTGGAACCCCGCACCCTGCCAGGGTCTACTATCTCCAGGGACTGCACTGTCCTCTGTGGTCCACAGAATGGTGGGTGCAGTGGACAGAGCCGGTAACGCCTCGAAGGACCAGAGGGTCCACACGTTCAAAATCCCAGCTAAGGCACAGGCCAGCACAATCCCAAATTATTTAACCCCCCACCACTAAAACACAGATAGCAGAGACAAACCCCTTTTATTGCACAGAACAAAAGCATGTTGCAAACACCCATATTTTAACCCTACACACACCCACACAACCCAGCACAATGTCGGATCACCCAACAGCCGCGTCCCCCAAATGCAGTCCCTGTATTGCCACAACTGTAGGGGCCAAGGACACGTAGGTAGAGGGTTAAAGTAGGTAAAGGTTGATGTACGACAGATGGTGCCTGTACATGCCTTCACCCCACGTGCCAAGGGCCAAGTGTGGGTCTTCCCGGGTCATGATCACGTAATGGGTGGCCCACCGTTCCACAAAAACCTTGCTAAAGAACAACCGCTAGACCGCCTATACCATGTGAGCCCATACAGTCCTGGGGTTACACTACGCAATCAGTTCATATCCCTTTGCAAGTATAGGACATTCCAGCATGTTGGCGGAAGGGTTCAGATGGTGGAGGGGGCAGTGGCTGCTAGCCACAGAGGACAAGGGGCCAGGCCATGTGCAGAGGCTGGCACCGTCCACACTGCAACAGACAGGCCCTGTCGGATGTACAGTCATGGGGACCACCCAGGGATTTGCCAGCCAATCAGTGGCCTACACGGTTGGTGCAGTGCACACAGACAGTGTGTGCAAGAACAGAGGGTCACAGGTTCTGAGCCCAGCTGCAGCTACCGCCAACCCTGTCCACATATTCACCCCACAGCTACACCGTGGTAGTAAGGACAAACCTTTATTGCTGAGAACATAGGCAGGGTCCATACGCCTATCTTTTACCACACCAAACACAGACACCATAAACATGCACATTATCTCCAGCAGAGTCTCCCAAATGCAGTCCTGGAGGGCCAAACACCATTCAGGTTCCATGCTTCCCCTAAGACAGATGCCTGTGCTGCAGATGTCTGCACCACCCCCATGCTATGCAACTGTAGCCCATGCATATTCATAGGGACATCATGAAGGCCCGAACAGTGTCTGGAACACCAGGACTGGAGTAGGGACACTCTGCCGTAAAGCAAGAGGCAAAGGTCCAGACGCACCCACACCCACAGGCCACATTGGAAAAGCCCCCTGGGGGCATCTCCAGATCTAGCTCCTGCGTACCCTAGCAATGCCACCCTATACCTGGGTACACGGTACACAGACCACAAACGTTTGATGTGGGTACTGGCAGGTAGACAGTCCTACACTCAGCACACTGTTTGCTCCTTGTGCTGCAGCAGAACAAGCTGTCGGCTGTCTGTGGTGCGTGCCCCCGGTCTGGCCCTGACAGTATTTACCACCCTGGGGAGTGAACATGCAGCAGTACTGTGTACCATATCCATGCCTGTACCCTTCCCAGGACTGGTGTGGTGGGCACGTCGAATGACTCCCCCAATAGTCGCACAATGCTGCATAGGTGAGGGGGGGGGGGTGTCTGTCTATACAGTGTGTGTTGGCTACAAACACCCTCCACAGGCCACACTGCCAGCACTGTTGCCAGTATTGGCCTGACAATGTGCATAATGACAGCAAGGTACCATGGGTATAGCTCAGACAGGGTGTGCTGGCCAGGATGCATCAGCACACGGCATGGGGCACGGGCTGGGTCCTTGTAATGCCCAGCCACCACCTACACAGACAGGCTGACCTCTGTATCTTCTGCTGGTGGATCACTCTCACCCTGAGCGTGCAGTGATGACAGCATGGCTAGGAAACCCAATTGTGCTGTATAGCATGTCTCTCCTGTGATATATATTGGTGTCCTGTTGGGTCCTCTTCATTGACTGATCTCCCTGTGTGTGCTGACACCCCAGTTTGGGGTGCATGCAATCCTATAAGGACTATCCATCAGACTCTGCACAACTGGTATTTGTCCTGATGGAGCTCCATGCAGGGTGCAGCAGCTGATGGCCTGCTGCAGGAGAATATCGATAGTGCTGGGGTGCACCCCTGAATATCCAGGCCTACTGTCTGTCTGATAGTGTGTTTTGGATGTGTGTGGAGCTGCTTGGACTGCCCTGTAGGGTGTCTGTCCCCCAGCAGGACAGGGGTTGATGGCCCACTCTACTGCCATTAGTGCAAGAGGGGGGGGAAAGGATGGGGATGTGTTGATGGGAGACCCTGTTTGTCATGGGGGGGGGGTAGGTATGTTGCCCACCTATGGGGGGGGGGGAGAACCACCAACTAAGACAGGAGGGGTATCCATGATGAGTTTGCAACACCTTCTTATCACACAGGTTAATACTGATGTTGAGCTCTGGCATGGCAGTTGATGTGGACATGGTCCTGGGCACCACCACCCACCCTCAGGGTGAGCACATTACCTGCACAATGTGACGGTGTGTAGCTACCCCTCGCCGGCAGTCCTCACGCTCAGGCCCCCCCACCAGGCCGAGGCTCTGTGTGGGTGGACACGGACAGTTCCCCCTACCATGCCGTGTAGCTTTTGGGGTGCAGTCCCCATCTTGTGTGCATCTGTGGGCAGCTGATTTGCATGTGCATTGCATCATGGGTACGGGTGGCCTACCCCGTCCTGTCTACAGCAGCAGACTGTCTTTGGGGTGAACTGCAGGCTCTCTGCAGCCACACAGGCGCTTACTCAGAGCTATAGTGCCGTAGCCCAATGGTTCCGTCACTGCCTTTATAGCAGGAGTTCTGGGTTCAAGTCCACAGAGGGGTTCTGTGATAGGGTTGTCCAGAGCATTGTACCTTTTACTGGACATATGTTTATGGCATCAAACACACCCTTGCCATACTGAACCCATAAGGGTGCCTCTGAGGGTGCATTATAGGGCGCCCTATAGGCCACCTTATGGTTGCCATCCATATTGCGTGCACTATACATTATCCTGTGGCGCAGCATACATGGTGCCCTATAGGGGCCTTGCTAGGGTGCCTTTGCGGACTGTGAAATGTTACATGTGCATTTCGTGCCTACATATATTAACACGCTGTTAGAGAGGGTATACTTGTTGTGGTTAATATTAATAAACTATATGGCCTCCTACAGCAAAACTCACCATAATACTTTCTGCCCCAGCCAACCTTTCTCACTGGGCACTTTGATGGGTTGAACCCATGACCTCTTAACCATTGGTCAGTATCCCAACCATTTTGCTAAGGCTATGTTAATGTTTGCTGTGCACATCAGTGCGCCACCTATGCCGCCCACTATCGGACTGCCCCCTCATCCATCAGCGCGCCGCCCTCTGCCCCCCAACCCTAACAGTGCGCCGCCCCCTGCCGCCCCCAATGAACGGTGCGCCGACTCATGCCGTTAAAAAAAACCGTGCGCCGCTCTCTGCCGCCCAAAATTACTATACCTCCCACAACACTTTTTCCCACTACATTTGATGCCGCAGCTGGCCTCTTCCATTGAGCACAATGGGGTGTTGAACCCATGGCCCCTGCACCATGGGTCAGTGTCATCACCATTGTACTACGGCTCTGCTGTATGTTTATGCAGGCAGCGGCCCACGTAGCCTTCCCACGCGCCAATGTGGGCCCGCAC
This sequence comes from Ichthyophis bannanicus, assembly GCA_033557465.1. Taxonomy (NCBI): domain Eukaryota; kingdom Metazoa; phylum Chordata; class Amphibia; order Gymnophiona; family Ichthyophiidae; genus Ichthyophis; species Ichthyophis bannanicus. Next base: position 36,608,120 of record CM066047.1, on the reverse strand, counting down.
ATTACTGCGACACGCACAGGTTTGCTCTGGTGTCTGTCCATGTCCTCCCAGAAACGGCCACACCGTATATGGCACCACACCACTAACGGGTACCCAAACACCAACCTACTTTAAGTAACATCGCCCTTAATATTGCCAGTCAGTTCAATGTGAAAGCTATAGAACATCACATCATAGATAATCCAAAGACCCATTGTGTATGTGTTGATAGGTTCAAGACCCAAATGTGTATACACATCAACATTCGCAAATGGTTTTCAGTTCCTAAGATAAATGACACACAACAGTGTATATGTAATGTGTGTCGCGCAGGTTCTAGCGATAACTTTTCTGTGCGCATTTGCGTGACGCAGTTGCACGTGATATATTGCAAACATGCGCCAGCTGCGTAGGCCACATGCACGTACTGCGTTCGGTGCGCACATGGACGCCATACGTTACTGAACTGCGCCATATGCGTGGCGCAGGAGCACGTAAATTTGCGCGTCAGGGGCCCTCCGCAAGGGCGTGCCGCACGCTGCGTCCCCTCCGGTGAGAATATCTGAACATGGCGCCCAGAGTAAGGTATCGCTCCTTCAACCTCCGAGAGCTCAGCACCTGTCCCGGCTGATCGCACCACGCCAGCACAAGCTCTTCCCAGGGGGCCACCGGGCACAGGGACAGCTCCAGGGTCCTAATGGCGTGGCAACGTCTGCAATGACGCTTCAATAGTGAAGCATACTACCCACGTGAGGTAAGTGTATGGCGCCTGTACCTCAAAATGATATCTGTAGCCTGTGCTAATTGCAAATATACATGCTGTTGTCATGAGTTACTGTGAGTCAGTAATGTGCACAAGATGAGAAGACATAGCGAAATGTATCTGTGTCATTTGTGAGTGTGGTGACCTGCACCCAGGTGGTGATGGACATGGTCATAGAGGTGTCCATGCTACCCTTGTGGCATGTCAGCTGCTGCCATGGCTGTGCCACAACATACTGTAATTATGCTAGACCTAGATCAGCAGATGTAATAGAAACAACAACATATGGATATGGTGGGATCAGTACCTGTAACAAAGCACCCTGGGACAAGCACAAGGATAAGTGAAACGTAGCATTGATGGTATGTCACACACCCAGATGAGATGGGCAGTGTTGGCCATGTTGTTCAATACACACGCCTATCTGCATGGGTCCACAGCGCCCATCACAGTGGGCTCGCAATCACCCTGGAGAAATGCGTGTGCGTGCCCATCCGATTTCAGGCATCCCCCCTATCACAAGGAGGACAGAGAGCCCATCACAGTGTGTTTGCTGTTAGCCCTGTGATATTGGTCTGTGTGCTGTCAGAGCCCCAAACACTTCCCCTAACTGCAGAGGTCCATAGAGCTCATCCCAGTAGGCTCTAAGAAACCCATGGAATATGCTTGTCTGTGCATGGGCAGGTTAACACATACACCCTATCCCCTGATTCCATGTGGACAATCGCAAGGGCTCATCTGGCACCATGGAGATATGCTTGTGTGTGGCTCTAACAGTTGTGCGGTATGCTCCCTATCCCCTGGAGGCCAGGTATGCCACTACAGTGGCTCATCTGGCACCATGGAGATATGGTTGTGTGTGCACTAACAGTTGTGCTGTATGCTCCCTATCCCCTGGAGGCCAGGTATGCCACTACAGTGGCTCATCTGGCACCATGGAGATATGGTTGTGTGTGCACTAACAGTTTTGCTCTATTCTCCCTATGCCCTGGAGGCCAGGTATGCCACTACAGTGGCTCATCTGGCACCATGGAGATATGCTTGTGTGTGCTCTAACAGTTTTGCTGTATGCTCCCTATCCCCTGGAGGCCAGGTATGCCACTACAGTGGCTCATCTGGCACCATGGAGATATGGTTGTGTGTGCAATAACAGTTTTGCTCTATGCTACCTATGCACTGGAGGCCAGGTATGCCACTACAGCGGCCCACCTGGCACCATGGAGATATGGTTGTGTGTGCTCTAACATTTGAGGTGTCTGCTCCCTAGACGCTGGATGCCAGGTAAGCCACTACAGTGGCTCATCTGGCACCATGGAGATATGGTTGTGTGTGCACTAACAGATTTGCTCTATGCTCCCTATGCCCTGGAGGCCAGGTATGCCACTACAGTGGCTCATCTGGCACCATGGAGATATGCTTGTGTGTGCTCTAACAGTTTTGCTCTATGCTCCCTATCCCCTGGAGGCCAGGAATACCATCCCAGTGTCTAATCTGGCACCATGGGGATATGCTTGTGTGTGCCTAACAGGTTATGTGCATTCTCCCAATCCCCAGGATTCCTTGAGCTGCGCAATGCGTCGTGTTAGTCACCCTTTTGCTAATGTGTGTGCAGCTGATGAATTGTGTTAGGACAACCAGCCCACAGGGGGACAGATCAGCAATAGCTATGGTGGGTATGTCAGTAAGATTATGTGTATGTTCATGGCAGGTAGGTTGGACCTATACCATAGTTTGTGAAGTGAATATCTCATCACACATGTCTGTGATGTCTCCAGATGATATGCTAGCTGCAGAGGTTAATGTGTTTAACAGCACCCCATCCCCCTTAGCCATTATATGTGTTATCAGAAACCTGTAGCAGAGACATGTCCCCATCCCACCATGCAGAATGTGGTCCAAAACCTTAACACCTAAGATAAATCCAACAACATCATACACATGGACATCAATGATGGTGTTTCAGTGACACATGCAACTGATGTTGCTGGATACACATACATAAACCCACACATGAGCACTGGTGCAAAGAGCCGTTATGTTGGTTTGGCCCCTGTCGATATTGCTTCCACAAAACACCTTCTGTCAGCCCAGCTGAACCATTGAATATTAACATAACAACATAACCTAGGCCATACAGGAAAAAAACCAACCCCTACCCCTACATTACGCTGACATCAACTGTGTGCAACGTAGGTTGCACATAGCCAGCAGCTTGCCCATATGACACACCTCCCACAATGCAGCCTGTGGTGCAAGAATTGTTTTTGTTGGCCCTGTCAAAGTTGAATGTTTATGTTTGTGTCCCCTGTCAATGTCAATAGGGCCACCCACACAATGAATCCTATCACCACACTCCGCCAATGTTTGGTTGCATATCAGTTTGCCAGTGGGGTTTGAGTACCAGGAGGTCTAAAGAGAATCTAAACATTGATGAGTGTAACACAGCACATGCAGTGTAACTGTGACTAGCATGTACAACATCTTTGGCACCAAACTGTTCTATGTTGCTAAAAGGTCATGCAAGGGTGCGTTAGGGTATGTACAGGATGTGCTGAGGGAGCCATGTACACTGGCCACAGGTGTCACTGCACACATGTGCACAGACAAGCAATCTAATGCAGGGTGGTACTGTGACCCCCGAATGTTCTGTGAACAACAGGAGGTAGGCCTTCCATGTGTATCTATAATGATGAAACCCCAGGATGCATGAGCACACACCCCAGTGTCCATTTTCAATGACATCATAAGCAAACTAATGTGTATGTGTGTTGTGATGGTTGGCCGTGCCAATATGGCTCTTCCTAGGTCATGGATTGCCAAACATCAAGCAGGTCACTGTGTCTGTCATTGCATGACACTAGTTATTGTAGTGAACCACGTGTGGCGTGTATGTTTAGTTTGTGTGTCATCTGACCTATATGTCACAATGTACACAAATGGAGGTTCCATAACCCCCCACACACACGTGAGCCATGAGATAACAGGATTATGTCACTTTGTAGGTTTCCCCCCGTTTGCCAATAGGCCGTAATGAAATGATGAATACTTAAGACGCCTTGCTGGCCACCCCCCACGAACCATGTAAGCTTCCCTGAATGCCCTTCCAGGCATGGACGGTTGGGCTGTCTGCCCTGGGCCACACCCAAATGATGTCACCCACTTTTATCTGACACTCACACAGGATGCTATAGAAAGAGGTGGGGAATAAGAAGGCAGCCACAGTCCATCAGCACACCTGTGAAAACAACTAGCATGTACATTTAGTTTGCAGCCAGGTGATAGACCTTGTTATTTGTGTATCTGGTGACATCATATCCTAAACCCTGTCATAGTTTACCTGGAGTAACAGCAGCATTAGGACTTAAAAGCCCCCCCCAATCCCCGGGGGGGGTCCCAATCCATGTCCGTGTCACTCTCCCACGTTTTTCTCAATGTTGATCCCTGTGTAAGCTGTATACCTCACCTGAGAGAGACATGTTGGACAGGGGAGGGGAAGTGCATTCACACTGTGGGATGCTGACACACCCGCGTCACAAGGGATGAGGGTCATCTGAGACACACAGGCTCCCATGTCACCAGCTGAGAACCCATGGCAAGACATAAGCGTGTTGCCCATGGAACTGCCAGCTGACAGGTGACAAACTATGCCGTACAAGACACACACACACACCGCACTGTCGCTGAAGCAGCAAGACCCTGTGCACAGTGATGTGTGTGTGTGTGTGTGTGTGTGGGGCAAACCAGCAGAAGGTGACCAGTCACTAATGCCCTCACCTTTCCTTTGCATATCCACAGATCGAGGATCTCCGGAAGATGCAGGGAGCTGCGCCTCCACCATGCTGCATACCTTCAGCGCCTCCAGGGTGAGAACTCACAAAAGCGTGATGAGTATAATAATGAGGAATGTCACGTATTTGTAACTTATGTCCCATTAGCAGAGATGCCTTTGTGGTACCTGCCTATGTAGATGTGCTATATTTCTGACAGAGAAACGTGGCTGATGGCTGTCATGTTCCACAGATGGTGATGGCACCGAGGATGAGGCCACCACCTCTGCACACCTCTTCAGAAGGCACCAACACCACATGATGCAGAGGTGGTGGTCCTGGACACCACAGAGGGGGAGGAGGAGGAGGAGGAGGTGGACGAGGATGATGAGGTGGAGGTGGTGGAGGCGGCAAACACCTGCAGCACCTGAAGAAAGGACACAGGAGGGCCAAGAAGGACATTCTGAAGGGGTGTCTGTGGGGGAGGCAGGGTTGAGGGTTGCTGCCGGGGATGTGGAGGGGGGGATGTTCGGGAGGGATCAGGGGTGGAGGATTTCCCAGAAGGGGTTTGGGAAAGTGATGTTGAAGACAGGGCATCACAGGGCACTGTGGCCTCCCCCCAGCCACTGCAGTTGCCTCCACCATCCAGGGCACAGACAGGCCCTATGCAGATGCCACAACACAGACAGCATTGACAATGTGTGTGTGTGGTGGCATATGCGTGGACCACCTGTCTGTGGCCTTGGATGGGATGGAGCAACGCATACATGAGATGGTGTCACTCTCAGCAGTGGCTGGCGGGAGTGATTGAGAGGTTGGTTGCCGAGGTGGTACGTTCTGCCATGTCGGCAAGCACACCCTCCATGGCGTCACTGGCGTCAGTGATGGTGCTAGTGACGTCACCACATGTGCCCTGTGCTGCCCTGTCTTCCATCAGTGGGCATGCTGGGGGAGTGTGGGTGTCACCTGTGTCTGTTTTATGTGTGTGTGTGTTTTATATTTGCGTGTGGGCGTTTGCGGGGAGGGGAGGATGTTTGGGGAGGGGGGGAGGGTGATGGTATTTTCCCCCTTCCCACGTCTGTAAAGTTTATCCCAGTTCTGTTTTCCATCATAAAATATAGTTTTGTAAAAACCTGTATTGCTCACGTGTTTGACCTAGGCAAAGTGTGCGGATGTCAGCATGTGATATGTGTGGGTGCACATATGATTCTGTGGTGCAAACATGTGTGTGAAACCAACAGCACCCCCCAAATAAGGTGTAGATGTTCATAATTAGGGGTCTACAGTAACCATTGCAACGTAGCAGCTGTCTCACTGATGTACATGGCACAGGAATGGTCCTATGTGGAACAAAGGTCTTCACATATCTGAGTCCCAAACATAGGCAGACCACCCATATCTGCCTCTCTCACAGACGTACCTATGGTGTGTTGGGAGGCAGGAGATTATTGATGTGGTCAAGGGAAAAAGCCACATATATGCCACCAATGAGTGTTCTATGATGTGTTTCACACGTCTATGAGTATGTGACGTAAACACGCCATTGGGAACATAGTCCCCCTGTGACACATGGATGTCTGTGCACACTGTGCCGCTGCATCCCCAAGGTTGTGGGGAAACAAGGTGCACGTGACACATCACATGTCTGTGCAGCATGACAATCGTAGCTGACTCTGTTGAGGTATTTGAAGCAGGGAACCTGTGTGTGGGTAATCTACTGTACCCATCACTAGATGACCTGGGCGCAGCTCATTTAGGGTTTTCACAAACACCCCCCGCCTCCCTGATACACATGGGACAACATGGACACTAATTGGACCCACACACTGTATGTATAGTAATACATCTGTTTATTGTCACAGAGTAAGTCGCATAATTAGCGTTCCATATACACATGGATATTCTAATGTGTGTGCGTTACAAATTAAAGTGTTTACCTGACACCCACACAACATATGTCTGCATATGTAAGCTATTGACATGACACACATAACAAACACCTCAAAAACATGTTGTACTGGATAAATAATTGCTCTAACTGAGCATAGTAACATCAACAAAAACTATGATAATACCATGTTATTGCATAAATCAAGTTTCATAGTTGGCTACATGGTCGGACACGCCTGACAAGTCGGGCACCCTCCCCCCTCCCCCGGCCACGACCCTCTTCTCGAACCCGTGCTGGTGGTGGTGCAGGAGCAAGTCGGCGGCATGACATCCAGCATGCCCTCAAGGGCCTCACATATCCGGGTGACGGGCATGTTTTGGACCGCCTCATGTAATTGATGGATCTCACCACACACACTGCATTGTGTTTTGCTCCACTGCAAGGCGTATCCGCTCCAGATCACGTCGTCTGCCTGTGCATGGTTTTCAGAGTGTTATATTCCATACATCTCATCTACTCCAACGCCATACACAATCTTTTAATGTACATGCCACACGATTGGTGATGTGATAGGGCAGACTCAAATCAGCAGAGATGGAGGGAGGGGCCTAAAAATTATATCATTAATGTTCGCACACGTAGTATAATGGGCAGGGGCAGGCGTGCTCGAACAACAGGGGCACATCACACCGGACGTGAGATGTGGTATGGGTCCCTCACCAACGATTTAGCAGAGCTTGTTGACAATGAAACACTCCATATACTACAGCTGTGGCAAACAGGATGGCCAATGACAGCTGCTCACATAACCGATCGTGTAGCGGGAGGCTTTGGCGGCATAGGCACGAGCGCACAAGCTACATCAGCTGGGCCATGACGGCAACGGAGATGAACAGCCAGGAAGGTCGAGATTATTGCGTGGACATCACAATTGAGGGATCACATGTGGTAGGGATAAAATACATTCTCTGAACAGGGACATGTTTATGTTAATGATAGCAATGAGGATGTCTGGTCAGGCACGTAGGGATGACACACCTAACCTGTACATGAGTGTCACCGCTGCTGGGGCGCATGGGCATATGGCTGACTCCTGAGTGATACATGTTGCACCCTCACTGTAAACACAGAGGCGGGTCGGCTTGGTCAGATAATGTAGGCCATGTAACAAATGTGTAGTTATATAGTTATTTATGTATTTTAGCATGTTTTCTTATACGCGGCCGTTTCCTTTAATCACAACGGGCGGTTACGCCAATGACACAAGAGGGGGGGAGTAAACAGAGACAGGAGGGGGGCATACACTGACTAGAACGTAACAAGTGAAGGTAAAATTGGGGGCAATCAACATCACAGGGGAAGCTGTTAGCAGGTAAAACACGTTAGCATGCAGGCTATAAATAAATAGCGACTGTTTAGATGTCATGTGCCATAGATGTACTACAGTGAAGTAGTACACACTGATCAGTTTGTTTCTCTGAAGCTCCTTTAAATCATCCAGGGATGCGCACATCGGGAGGGAGAGGAGTTCGGGGCATATAAGTGGGGCCGATAATGCAAATTGGGTCCTCTCTTTGTGTAGTAGTCATTTAGCACGCTTTTTCTGTTTGGAGCATGGCAGCAGGGGACAAGTCACGGGCAGGGGGGGGACCAATACAGAGCTGCTACAAAAGACATGGCTATGTTTCCCGGCTTAATCACCGTGCGCTAAATGAAGACATTGTAGGAATGGTCATATAGCTTAAGCATATGCTGGCATGATAAAAGCAGTACAGACTATGGCTAAGTTGTCATCACTGTGGCATGTGTACAAGATCATAACAAACTTGGGTATCTGCAGAGCGTGGCTAAGGATGTAGTCTTTCCCTCAATGTGCTGTATCAATTTTGATGTTGTCATTAGAGTGCTGTGGGGGGGCCGTCAGGACACATTCCTCATATGTCACTGCATCGGCATGGGTGATCAACCTGAAGGTCATCCCACTATTCTATTGGGGGGATGAATGGGTCTATCATTTCAGGTACCATCTACTAACTCTTTGGGTATCACAGCATTCTAATGGTAATGCACCCAGAACATGTAATCGTGTGGAGGTAATGTGTGGAACACGGCCACTTCGATCACAGTAACCCAACATTTCGCAACTGGTGTTGTGTGGACTACCTGTGTGTGTGTTGTTGTGGTTGTGACAGTCTATTGTCACCCACCTTCAGTAGCATCACGGTGTGATGATTGGCAGACGCAATATGGGCTCGCATATCATCTCTGCCATCTATGACCCAAACTCCGGGAGAGGTGTAGGGTTGTTGGTTTCTGCTGGCATGGGTGGGTTGGCTGGTCTCGTATTTGCTGGTCATTTCACCGGCGATGGTGGTCATGGCCGGGGGGCTTTTAGCGTGTGGCTCCAAGGGAGGCTGTCGATCGACCGCAGTACCACTTTGTCTTGGTCCCCCAGAGAGACAGCATCCCTCTGCCCCCATACATGGACTCTATAGGGGGCTGTCAATGTATACGGCTCAAGGGTGCGCGATGCCCCTGCCTCTCATCTTTCTCACGGGTCACCGACTCTCCTCTTCGGCGTTGTATCGCCTGGCTGTCCTGCTCCTCTTGGTCGGCCCTCCGCGCTCTTTCCTCCTCCTCTTAGCCTCTCAAGGCACTCAATCCATTTGACTGTAGTCACACTGCACTTGGGAGGAATCAGAGAGGAAGCTACAGCATATGTTTGGCAGGTCATCAACCACATTATGTATCTTAGTCCTGTGTGAATTACATAAGAACACACAGACAGTGGATGTTTTGCATCGGCGTTCATTGTGTGGCATGCATACCAGGGACAACTCGGAGGTCCACTCAGCGCTTCACGTGTGTGTTGCACGCGTACGAGTGTCTGGGTACCGGAGTCACATGTGTGTGCTGTGCTCCATGCAGTTCTCATTTGGCAGATCGCTCCCTTCCTCCCTGTTTTTTTCATTGTCACCGATTGTCACATGTTTGCCCATATAGGCATTAGTTTCCCCTTTCTCTGTTATGTAACATATTTCCCGGCGCATGCGCGTTACTGTCCCTTCCCCCCCCCTAACACCCTGCTTTTATGGCAATCACTGCATGTGTGTGTTGGTTTTGTGGAGTATGGGTCATATTTGTATGTGAATATGGATTGTTCTGGCAGTGCTACAGGACATGTGACTCAGGTCAAGGGTTACGCCATAGTGCAAGGGGCGTATGGCAACTAGGCATCACCCTTATGGTCCGGTGGCACTGGGTTGCAACATGCAGCACTGTTATTCGCTGTCATTGTCATAGGTGGATCAGACATGGCCTTTGACATGCCTCAACACAGTTCATGCATTGTATGGGAGAATCACAGGTTGTTTTGTGTCTGGTGACTCATGTGTGTGTGTGGGCTTCATTATGCCAGATTCTCGTGGGATGGGTTGAGTAAGAGTATGGTTTTGGGATGTGAACCGCCAGACATGTCAGACGAGAAAATGGTGAGAAGTAAGGTATATTGTGCATGGCAACAGCATATCCCAAGCAGGGATGGCAACTATGATTTGGGTGTTTGGTGGACTAGCATATGGGGAGTTGGTATTTTGCATAGGACGGCTAGACCCAAGTCTGCCCCAACGCGGCCTGGCTTTGTACACGGAATATTGAGACTGTGTTGGTAGCATGAGAATGAACATGATTAGTCTAGTGTTCGCATACCACTGCTAATGGGTGGAGTGGTTGGTCGGCTAATCCTGGGGCGGCTTCTGGCAGGTCGGTCACATGAAGCGTATATGTCTCCCAGGTCTGACCGTAGCTGGTTCTAAGTTGCTTGTTTCGCAGGGGCTAGAGTGTTGGTGTGATGGGGGGTGCGTGCGGCTTTCTCGATGGCTGTGGCCGCATAGGCATGTTGTCCTTACAGGCTATACGCCTTGTGCTGACGGACAGTTCACCTCTGCTTGATGTGCAGAAAACCTCTTTTTTTAACGCTGTCTAGCATCACGGTGTGCGGAGCTGCCCCTGGCCCCCCAGCACAGCTGCCGTCACGGCCAGAGTCGCCTCGCTCACACTGCCATTGCTTTTGGCAACATATGTGGCGTGTGCTCATATCTGTTCTGCCAAACTATATACATCGTAGTTGTCAAGGACATCGGGAGAGTAATATATGTTTCTCACGTGTCAGCTGAACTTTACAGGCTCTCTGTGCTCTCGGTTTGTGTTGCTGGCACAGGGGACGCAAGCTTTTTCTTTGGAGCTCATTTGGCATCATAATGTGACTCGGCTGTCGCTCAGGTTGTCAGATGCGCCTGCGATGTTCGTGGCTGAGTGGCTGGTTCCTATGCCTGCTGTGGGTCCCTGTGTATCCTCACTCAGCCAACTGGCTGCCGCACATCCTGCCGCGTCTTCCCTGCACACATGGCCCTCGATCCTGTCACTGTCCCTTCTCCATCTACACGCTTGAACACAGCGGCACGCTCAATGGCAAACAACCCCAGGCGTTCCTCCAACAGCACATGCAGGACACTACACATAACATATAAGCACTACACTATAGAGGAGCGTCAGCTATACAGTACACTTGTATATCACAGGTGCTTCATTTGTCTACGTAAATGAGCACATGGTAGTCAGCAGATACTATCAGTCGATTTGTTAATCAAGGTTGTTACCTATGTCGGCTTCTATTCGTGTGCGGCTCTATCGCTGTGGCGGGCGTACTTGCCGCTTATGGGCCTTGGCAGGGGTCACGGGGCAGTCAGAGTTGACTCTTCATCTGCATATTCAGAGCTCTCTGGTCTTGCATATCTCTACTATTCCCTCGCCTCACAATAAACTTCCCGCCTTTCCATTCTGACGTTCTTGCTCTTGCTCTACCGGCACACGCCTCACTCGGCGCTATTGCACACTGTACCTTTCTGAACCCAAAAAAAACCCCCGTCGTCACTACCGTCGCTCTTGGACTAAGGGCCCTCTAACCTATTTCCTACCCTACTCGGCTCTGCCTCTGGCTCACCTCTGCTTGTAAGCCCACTCTGTGTCTGTTTGTGAAAGTCTTCCTTCTACAGCATGCCCGTGCCATGGTCGCGTGTGGCTCCAGCGTGTTGATAGCCTATTTATATTCTCGGTATTTTGGCACGTTTGTATTCTCTGCACTATTACCTGCGGCCATTCATTGTGTCCTATGGGGCGTGTAGTTGTTGGTGTGATGCACGGCTCAATTTGTCCGCTAGCTGCGTCGTTGCATCTTTCAGTGGCTCCGTGAGTTTGAGCTCGTCATAAAATACGATACAGTCATGTCGTATGACAGGCGCGTTGCAAGGCACATCACACTAAGGTCGCGTGTCGAGAGGAATATGTAAGTGGCTACGGTACTGTGTTACCTGGTCACTTGGCATAGCAGGTCATTACGTGGATGCTCCGCGCATGAGCGGGCGTACTTGGGTTCTTTTTCTTTTTTCGCATGCGCAAATAGTGCCGATGCGAGCATCCTGCGTGTCACCTGCCGCAGCTATATGGCCATGGTACAGATCTGTGACAGGCCGCACAATCGGGGCGTTAGAAGTCGCGGCATTCGGGCGGCGTGAGCTGCTAGGACCTGGCTTCTCTGTGAGCATAATTGTGCGCCATTCGCATGCGTTGACGTGCACAGGCATAGGAAAAGCTGAATAATTATAGGTTCGGGAGAAAGAAAAAAAAAAAACAGGTTTGTCGACACGTTGTAGGGTTGTAGGGTCGGAGCAAGTAGTAGAAGTGGGCTGTTTGGTGAGGAGTACGAGGTAAGGGTAGCTCGGGCAACTAGGTGTATGTTATATTGTTTGGGGGCTGTGTTGTATTATGGAGGATTGTATTCTTGTCTTGTGATGTGTTATGGTCTGGGTGTGTCTTGGGTATTATTGTACATTGGCTTAGATTAGTTTAAAATTGTGTGTGAGGCATAGTATATCTGTATGTTTCTTAATTTGTGGTGGGAGGAATTCATGATTTATGGGCGCGCATGGTCTATGCGTGGGCTTACAGCTGCATGTGGTCTGTGGGAACCAGCAGATGGGGGGCAAGATGCTTGGGATTGCTCGTAAGATACGGGAGTACTTGGTGTCAATGAGCGCCACTTGGGCAGGGCAGGGTCGATGGGTTATAGTGTCGCCGGCTGAGGGCGCACAAACTCAGCTAACCATGCGTCTAGTACTGTGTGGTGGCGGCTTCGCAAGCCTGTGTTGTTCTGTTGTGACAGGCCTGGGAAGTCTTGGCATCGGTCGCAGGTAGGTTGATTGCCGGATTGCAGAGCTCGGGGATTGCGATGGCCTACTCTGCTGGCTTCTGACCAGGCCCGGCTGTGCGTCCAGGCTGCTTATGAGCCATGCAAAAGAGGAGCCCAGGTTCGATTCTCTGGGGCCGCTTTACCGGACTGAGCACACATACGGGGGGGCTCAGTTATAGGTTTCTCATTGAGGATCGGCTAATTATGCTTCAGCTGCTTCGTGACTCTTGTCGTGAGGGCCTCTGACTGATCCCGGCTTAGACCTGGAAAGTTGCGGCTGTTCTACAATATGGTGGCCATAGCCTTGGTTGTAACGTGCAAGCTTTTACCGTTCAAGGTTTCTACCATTGGGTGCTTGGCTTCTTACAAAAACCCCCCCCTGGCACCATTAATGGCAGTTTGTTTGCCTCCGGCTGTTTTCAGGACATCTGTGCGGCAGCAGTGGGTGGTCGATGAGCCGGGCCCAGACCTTCTCACCACGAAATGGGTCTCGCACCAGGTACACTTCTCGCGTGCTCATGGGTTCATCGGAATTGGGGATTACATCGCCATTACCCGCAGCTAGGCAACAATGGTGGAGCGCCATGAACCAGGGCCTTTGAGGCTTAAGCCGGGATACCACACGTGAATGGGAGCTATTGATTGCAGCACCCATGTTGCCCTGGTCTCCGTCCTCGGATATCTAGGCGAGGTAGCGTACCGGCCAACCAGCAAACACTACTGCATTCTCCCTGAGATGTTCAGACGTTGTGATGTGAGTGGCAAATCAGTCATATTCTGGAATGTGGTCGCCTATGTTGTCCTTTGCCAGGTCGGCCCCCATGACTCGCTATATCCTGCTATCACTCGGTTTCAATATTTCAGTCAGTTGCACGGAGTCACAATATTTTTAGGAGGGACGGTGTTTGGGCGGAATGTAGTCTTGGCTGGGGTGAGTATGTCAGGGTTCGTTTTATTTCTGTATGTCTTATACCTGTTTCTATTTGTGATCACAGTATTATCAGTGTTTTATACTATGTTTTGACACATGCACTTTGGCATATGATTGATGTAGGTCCACAGGACTGCGGGTGGTTGGTAGAACATTATTAGGCATGTTTTTGTAGTCGTCTGTCGTCAGACTAGAAAGCATTAACCCTACATCATCATGATTATCTCCAGCAGTCGATGACCGTTATATGGCACATGTTTTAAATGTGCTGGCCATCGCATCAGTCGGCAGGACATTCTATGTTGTTGATGATTACCTCATATGTGCATGTTTTGGTAGCATATGCAAACATGGGGTGAGTTTGGTGGGTTGGTTTTGGCCACAAGCATATCACCTGTGATTAGTGTTTAATTGCTGCATAAATGTTTCTCCGTCATTTTAACATGTTCTGGTTCTGGATCGACCCATAATGTTACATCGACCAATGTTCATGTGTGCGTGTCAGTTTGACACACGCACTCTGTGATGGAGTTGTCACTTGTCAGGGCTCAATATCTGACATGCGTTATTGGTGTGGATATTAATATCTGATTATTGATGTTTATGTTTCCAGCAGGAGAAAAACACAGTGTTGCATATTATTTGGCCAGACATATTGCCTATGTCAGCAGCAGAACTTGCACAGATTATTTAGTGCTTACAGTAGCCTCTGACACTGTAGTTTGAGGGTACGTTTTGTGCCATCTTGTCTGGCAATTCTCATTTCACATCACATTGTGTAAAATGTACACGTTATCAGCAAGGGGACTACGTGGGTGCATACACAGCGGTATGGGAACCAGCTACAGCGGACGGTTATGTGCCTATGCTGTGGGAATCGTTTTGGGGGCAAACTAATGACGGAACAGTGTGCATGGTGGACGACCGCACCTTCAGAGCGGATGTGTACAGGATGGAGACTGGCGAAGACTATGGCTATGACAGGCATTGGCGCGCAAACAATCCACACAGTTTATTTTGCCTGACAAAATAAACATCATATGGTTGCCACTTCATAAACAGGATGTCTACAGGTGATATGCTTTTCATTCTTACCTACCACCATGGCATACATGGTGTGTATGTGTGCCACACGCAAATGGCTGTCATGTTTTCCCTTGGTTATTGATGAGACATACCATGTGATTATGGGAGCATTGGATTGCTTATTGTGGGGTTCACCATTGTGGGTTTGCAGATGTGGACAGTAACTGCATCACCATATGCATGTAGCACACACACACACACACATTATGTAAGGGTGACTATGGTCGTTTGTGATATTTAATTGATATGTGTTGTACGGGCGGGATAAAGCCATGTTTTAGCTTGTATGTGCATTACCATATGCTATATTCTGATTAGAGCTGCATAGTTTGCAGCTGTATAATTGTTGTCACACTGTCTTGTTGGTTTCTTTCTCATGTCGAGCACAGCTGTCAGGACTGTGTCACATGGACCCCTACATTTACATGCAACATTTCTTTCTGCAGGTGATGCAGGATATGGTTGGTCGCCCCTGGCTGCTGACTCCTGTTCGTCAGCCACGGACACGTGACAGAGCAGAGGTACAATGAGGCCCATGCCTCCAGCCGCTCTGTCATAAGACAGCGCACCTTTGGCGTTTTGAAGAGTCGCTTCAGGTGCTCTTGGATAGGACAGGCGGGGCCTTAACAATATGAGCCACGCACTGTTGCCGAGATAATCATAGCCTGTTGCATCCTGCACACACCATTGCTCTCAGGCACGATTAATCCCTGCAGAAATTAATGAGGATCTTGAGGAGGAATCCATTGTGCCCCCCTGTACGTGCCCAGTGGTGACACACGGGAGGCGCTCAGCGTTCAGGCGGAAGGTTGATTGCAGAGCTGTTCACATGTTACGTATTAAGTCGACTTACGACACAACATGTGACTATACAATGTGTGTAATGTTTATTGTGTGTATGTGTTAATGTTAACATGGAATCTGGATGACCACCACATGCAGTACCAGTTGACTCTGAATCTGCCAACATCACATATGTCCATGGGTGTGCCACAAATAATGTGGGATTTGCACAAACAGCAGTTGGTGGGCAGATGCATTGTGGGGGTTTGTGGTATCTGATGTGGTTTGTTTGGGAGGGTGCAAGTTTTTTCACAGTGTAGCTGTATGCTTCTGATATAAACAGCTGTTGTCAGACAAGAAGGTGTTATCTTACATGATATGTGTGCCACACAGTGTCAGCCATATGTGGATATGTTCATGTGGAAGGTCACATCCCTGTTTGTTGACGGTTGGCCATTGTGGAGCGCTACGGATTAGACACATTTGGTGATGTTTATGTTGGTATTAGGCTCCTGTGACATACCTATGGTTTGTGTGCTCTTCATGTGTGTAGCCAACATGGTCACATAAAGCACAATAAACATAGTTGATGCTAGTATGGGGAAGATGATATTAACAGTTTGGGTGGTATGTGGATGTCCAAACATGACGTGTGTCAAAATGTATTGTTGATCAGGTAGCCATGACATGGATTTGTGGTTAGGGATGGGGCACCTTCTGCATTGTGCAGCCAGGGGGTTAGTGATATCAAACACTTTGCTTTTAACTTGGTGAGTCTAACACTTCACTGCAGTGATGGGTCTCTACCACACATGGTGAGATGTATCAGCCAGATACAGCAAAGGGTGTTTTACAATAGCCAGTTGGATCACAAGCAGGTGGGTGTTGCTGTGTTATAGCAGGTATTTAAATGGATTGGATGGCATATCTTGCTGATGCTCTTGCAAACATCATCCATCATGCGTTAGCTACAGGCTGTGTATGTGTGTAGGTCACGTGAACACAGACCAATATGAGGCAAATATCTTGCTAGACACAAGCAAGGCATTTGATTTTTATGGTGAGCTTACATACACAGACATTAGGTGCCAGCTATTTATCCAGAGGTGCACATGTAGGGTATGCATGTTTCAACGTTCAGACTAACACACATTGGGATGGCATGCAGCCCTCAGGGGTTTGTTCACATGCAGACATGGGAGTGGTCCATTTTAACACATGCAACAAACATTATGCATGTTATTTGTGCACATCATCAGAACATAACTGTTAATATTACAGACGGTATGGAGATGTACAAACCAGGATATGTTTCTGACTACGGGAATACATGAGGTGGGACGCGCGATATCCAATGCTTTTCCCTATTGTAAGTGGATTAACATACAACTTTGGCACAACCATTAAACCAGGTAGGAGGAGTCTTTTGTCACAATATATGGTGATAAAAGGTTTATAGTGCACTCTGCGACTGAGGGACAACAGGAATGGACACCTGAGCGCATACCCCTGAAATTGCTCTGTGTGTACACGGACAGCGAGGTAAGGGAGGGGTCGGACACACTACTACACACCTCAGGATCTCGTTTAGACATCTCCGTGATGCCTCTGACATGTATGTGATCTGTACATTGTGATAGGGAGCAAGTCATTAATTGAGGGCTCTTGTGGGGGTGTTGATTAGCTGGGGGGACACATGACGGTGACAGTTGTGTGATTCATGGCTATAACATGACATTTGTTTGCTTATCTGTGTCTCCATGTGCAGAGGAACATACGTGGTTTGAGATGGTGTTGGTCTGGATGCTTTGCCATGTGTCTCTACATCAGCAATTAATCATTTTGTTTTGGTAGGTGGTTGTACATTAGACATTGTGTGTGGACCGCACTAAATTGAAATCATATGTTCCTATGATCTGTCATAAGTTGACACAGATGATTTGTTTTTCCAAGATTATACGTTTAGCATCAGTAAAACCCATATCTTGCTGGTGTCACTCATATACCCTTGTGTCTTGGTTAAGCATTTCCTCTACCCTCCAAATTTCACTGTGACCAATGTGGAAACAGACCTGCATGTGTGTGTAGGTTGTTGTATTGTGATGTTTGGCTGCACGTTTTCTGTCCCCAAACAATGTAATACTCAGACAACACCATGATATCATTGCGGGTCACTGGGACGTGATATCTACAGATCTACACCTGTGCACATGCAGGCCAGGTGTTACAGATGTCAATTAGACATTTCCATACTGTGGGTGTGTGTATTTGTCTGTTTGACTGTGTGATGTTGCATTGCTCCGACAAATACATTAGATGTGCTGTTAGGGGTGTGTGCCTCTGGGTGTCTGTTGTGACGATGCTACCTCTTACATAGTGGTGTAAACGTTGTCAACATTATGGACATGTGTTGTGTGCATTGAGAAAACATGGCTTTTGTTGTCATTAAGCACTGGTCTGTTTAATTTGTGTTTACTAGATATGCACATACATCTGGACCGTCATCAACGTTGGCTTGACATTGGTGAATCTCGAGCTTTTGATGGATTCCATTGTCTTACCTTCAGGTGTTCCTGATATTGTTGGGTAGTGGCTCCAGCGATTGATGAGACTACACCTGATGCACACACACGGTATGTGTATTGGTTTCTTGTGGGGTTAATTAACATCTGTCTTTCACTGTTGATGATATAATGTGGTTCGGATGGGCATGTAACATTTTCTCTAGAATCACAGGAACCGCTGCATATGGTGTGTAGCTGCAAACACACCTGTGTGAAAGGCGCATGGACATTAACAATATCCATGTGCACAACCATGTCTGTGTTGAGGCATAATTGATGTTGGCAACATGGACACAGTTTCATATTGCTAGTCATGTCCTGTTTGACTTTGCATTCCTTTCTTCAGCATATTCACAGCTTTGACGTTATTACATTTGATTTTCTTTTCAAAGTTGTCTGACGATTACATACCTCTCCTATACTGACACAGGACAGTGGACATAACGTGCACATCTCTTACACTGCAAATGTTGTAAACAAAACCCACCTTTTTGAGGACATACCAACATGCAACTCTTTGCTATGAAATTTTGCCATTGGATGTTTTACCTCTGAGAGTGCAACACATGACTGGGATAGACATTATTGATTTTTGACTACTGCTTTCACCCTGACAGAGGTGTCGATAGCACTGCTGATGCAATTGATTGGCAGGACGTGCTCCTCATTGTGGGGGACACACATGGACTTCGAAGGACTATGTATCTTGATCACA
>CM066047.1:36516030-36588894 GCA_033557465.1 Ichthyophis bannanicus | reverse complement strand
ATGTATAGTGTAACAGTGCAGACCCCGAACAACCCGAGAAAATGCAGTTCAGCATAAAGGAGCACAGAAAAAGTGACAGGGTAAACAAGGAAATGTCAGATGGTTACCGTGAGCAACCTAGAAACACGTGCAAAAGCCCAATGAGGACACACCCAGCCAGCAAAGGAAGGGTATTCACTTTACCTGACAGGGTTCAGCTGGGTGGGGGTGGAGCAAGGAAACACTGGGATAAAATAGGCTCCCAGACAATCAGAGAGAGAGAGGAGCTGAAGCAGCCACAGACACACTCTGAGAGAATACAGCAAAGGCAGCTAAAACCCTGGGAAGCATGGAGCAGGTATGAGAATGTAAGAGAGAGTGACAATGAGGCTTTGGAGCAACTAGAGAGCCAGCGTAAAGGTCAGAGGGGAACCGAAGACCTGAGAGAAGTAGAGAGATATCAACAGCCAGATAGTGTGTTTGAGCCAGAGAGACGCAAGAAGACTGCAGTTGCAGGTTCCAGTGCACAGAGTGAATGCAAGAGTGATTTGCCATATGAAAGAAGACAACCCTGGAGGTATGGAAATAGGCACACAAGGTCCCACTATCTAGAGGCTGAAAATATCCCTTCTTCTGGTTTTAAAAACCCTAGAAGAAAAAGGTTTTACTTACCAGATAAAGCTGAAGAGTTTTGTAGTCATTGTAAGCTCACAGCTCCCTGTGAAACTCCGTCACGAGCTCTCCAATCTAGCTCAGCTGGGTTACAAAAGGGAAGCCTGAACCGGCAGAGAAATTCCCTTAATTATCCCACTAGCAGAGCAAACCAGGAGTTGAGCTATATTCTAAAATACCAGCAGGGGCAGTGCCCTGAAAAGCTCAACTCTAGAATACATGGTAATTCCCAGAGAGACACTAGCTCTAAGGAAGAGAGGAACTTCCTGTCTGACGAGGTTAACCAGCCATTCTCCCACGTTACTGCTGAGGTCCAGAATGAACCTTCCAGTCAGCCGGAGTTAATGGAATATCAAAATGCAGAAGAAAATGATATGCCAGAATTGATGGACTGCTCTTTGACCTTGATTGAACCTGAGTTCTCTCTCAGATAAGTAATTAGTTTGTGTCCTAGCTTTAGTATTATAAGCAACAGGCTGCAGCTCTCTCTAAGTAAAGCAGATATAAGCTGTGCTGTCAGCTACAGGAGAAAGAACCATATTGAAACATTTAAGCTGTTTTGTTCTTTTCATTTATTTGTTGTTTTGGAAGCTGAAGGAAGCAAGTTCTGTTTGCTTTTGTTACTTTATGTTATATGTCCAAGCAAGGCATTTGATTTATGTTCCTGAAGATAAAGTACCCTCAAGGGACGGGGAATAAAACCCTTTAATTTGGAAAGAAGTGTTTTGTGGTTTATATCAGTGAAGGCACAACTACCACCCTCCAGAGCCTTGCAATACCAGTGGCTACCGCTTGGCCAGAGAGGGCACGACAATAGTAACACATCATCGGCATATATAAGGCATGAGATGCCGAAGGAACAGGTGAGTGTGCAGAGAGGCTGCATATATGTTGAAGAAAAGCGCTGAGAGTGCGGAACCTTGCGGAACTCCCTGTTTCTGCTGGAATGGTTTTGAGGTTGAAAGCCCTGACCTTACATGCTGCCATCTGTCTGAGAGATAAGATTTACACCATTCCAAGGCTGTGTCTTGGATCCCTTTCTCTGCCAGGCGTGCCAAGAGCAGTTCGTGGTCGACAGAGTCGAAGGCTGCTGCGATGTCTAAGAAGATTAGGGCATATCCTCTTTTGGCGTTGTCTATGCTGGTGATTAAGGTACTGAAGAGTATAATCAGGAGCGTCTCAACACCATGTGCTTCTCTGAATCCATGTTGGCATGGGTCTAATGGGGAGGTGTCGTCAATATGGTCCTGAATTTGCTGTTGGACGAGTTTTTTCGATTATTTTGGCCAATAGTGGGATGCTCGCAATTGGCCTGGATGAGTCCACCTTCTGAGTGTCCAGTTTGCAGTTTTTTAGGAGCGGTCTAATGGACGTTTGCTTTAGGCATTGTGGGAATGTTCCTGTAGCAAAGGAGAGTTTGATGAGTTTGGCTAAGAATGGGCAGTGTCTTTATCCAAAACACCGGGCATAGATCATTTGGTGCTGTACTGGTGTTGATTGCGTTGATGGTGTCTTCAACGTTCTCCGCTGCTGGTATTGAGAAGGTGGATAGCGGTGATGGTGCAGTGGGCCTTTCGCAGTGTTAGGTGATGCAATTTTGCCAGTCTTAATTATTTTTGACTGTAATTAGTCCGCGTATTCTTGTGGATCCAGTATGCATCGTTGTATGGGGGAAGGTTCCTTTGTAAGGGTCCTTACTAGGTTGAATAGATCCTTCGGTTTGTTTAGAGAGCGTTGCAGTATCTCGGCATGGTATCGTCTCATTGTCTCAGCTACTTTTGCACGATGCCGCTTCAGGTGTGAGTTGTAAGTGTCTAGATCGTTGGTGGTACGTGAGCGACGCCATCTTCTTTCAAGTTTCCTTAAATGTCTGAGGGATAACTGTAGCTCGGGAGAGTACCATGGGGAGAACTTTCTTTTTCTTGGCGTTACATCACCATTTGGTTTGTTAGAGATGGAGTTTAGACTCTTGTTCCAAGCGGAGAGCATTTCCTCGAGCTTGGTCTCTGTAATGTTGAACAGGGTTAAGGTTTTGTTAAGTATCTCTTCCTTGTTGAAGTGACGGAATCTTGTTTTCGGGCTGGTGTCGGTGGTGGGTTGGCAACTTGTTTGAGTCTGCTGGATAGGCAGCCAGAGTTTTATTAGGCTATGGTCAGACCATGGGACTGACAAGAGGGAGATGTCCAGTGGATAGTTCTGGCTTGTGGCTGACAGTGGGGCGAAAATTAAGTCTAGCTTGTTGATTAATATCAAACATTTGTACTTAAAGTCAATTTACTAATTTAGGTTTGTCAGATCTCTCTTATGAATCCTTTTAGATATTTTGTTTTTTTTTTCATCACAGGTCTTCCGATTGTAAACATCGGTGTTCTCACTGACGTTAAACAAGAGGATGATCTCCCCTTCATGGATCAACCTGAATCAGAGATGACTGAGCAGATCCACCCTCCTGCAACAAGTAAGTATAAAATTCCTCCTGGACGTCTTAATAAGGTTAGCATGTGCCATTTAGGGCTTCAGCGCTGATGGGATAAGAGGCCGTTGTCCTCTCTCTGCCTTCCACTGTCTGTTTCCATCCTTTCGATGGAGTAGTCTACCTGCGGAGCCGTAGGGGGCAGCTGATGGAGGTGTGAGACCTGTGGGCAGGATCAGGGCTGAAGCATGTGTGTATGGTCGAAAGGGCTGCTGGTGTTGGGGGCAGAGGAGGGGCTTCTCCATCGTTGTAGGGGGGAACATGATTGATGAGCATGATACCATCTGATTTAGCCATGGAGGCATGACCTAAGAACTTTACTGCCCCAGGGGAGGTGAAGTTCAGTTTTTGCAATGCTTGTGGGTTAAGACATACCACAGTAGATAATATAATTTATGGTAATACATTTTAATATTAATGAGCTGACTAAGGTGATTATGTATGCAATGCATATCATTAGCAGGCCTTAAGGATTTGCGTGCGGGTGTTCAAAGGCTCACTGATGCGCAGTGATGCTTTTAGGCAGGGCTGAATCTGCTCTGGCAGAGAAGGTGGGCAACAGCTTGCAAATGTTTAAAAGTTCACTGCATTGCTCTGGTCGGCTGCTGTTGCCTCCCCCCTCCCCCAAATGGTGCTGCTGTAGGCAGACGGCTGTGCCCAGCCTTGATCGGAGAGCAGGTTGAAGAGAATATTAGAAGAATCAGGGAAGGCTTCCTTTAGCACATTAGCAAGGAAATGCTTATAAAATCACACTAGTGGTCAGCATTATTGGCGCCCTTGCAGTTCAACCCCATAACCATAACCATCATTTCAACAAGGGTCTCTCATGAGGGACCTTGTCAAAGGCTTCTTAAATATGATACACTGTATCAGCAGGATCACTTTTATCTACCTGTTTATTCACACCTTTAAACATGTAAGAGAATGGTGAGACAAGACTTTCCTTGGCTAAATCCATTTTGGCTTTCTGCCATTAATTTCATTTTTTATATTGGTGTGTACCATTTTGTCCGGTACTGGTGTCAGGCTCACTGGTCTGTAATTTCCCAGATCACCCCTGGAAACCTTTTTAAAAATTGGCATTACATTGGCCCCTCTCCAATCCTCAGATACTACAGATGATTGTAATGATAGTTCACAGATTATTACTAGTAGGTCTGCAATCTCATATTTTCGTTTTTTTGACACCCTAGGCTTTAGGACCATCTGGTCTAGGTGATTTGCTGCTCTTTAGTCTATCAAATAACTGTATTACCTCTTTCCTGATTTAAATGGAGATTTGACCCAGGTTCCTCTTATACATCACCTTTAAATATCATTTCTGTCATGAGCCTGCAGTTTAGTTTCCTACAGCTTGTTCTCTTGGCAGGGCCGATTGTCTTCTCTTAGTGCCTCTTTTACCCTGCCTACCCCCCATCCTCTAATGGTCCTCATCTCTCTCACAGGTCTTTTGCTCTGATTGTACTTGAAAACATTCGTATTATGCGCTTTGTACTGTCCCCTGCAAACTTCTTTTCACAGTTTCTCTTTGCCTGCCTTATCAGTGTCTTGAATTTAACTGCTTTACAGCTTCTTGTCATAAAGGCTGCATCATTTGGATATATGGCCTCATATTTGCCTTGCGCACATCAGCACTATCATAGGTTCTGACTGTCTCGGTGGTTTCCGAGGCTGTCATAATGTTCAAAATCAGGCATCACCAATCCAGCCTGCAGGTGGTAGGCCAGCAGGTCATAGTATCTGCTGAGATGATATATCCTGGTATGATCACTTTTTGGCTTCTCCTGTTGTTGGATTCCATCCTGACTGACTGGGGACCAATTTGCCAAAATTGAAACAGCTTAGCGTCAGTGGCGCTGCAGGGATGGTAGCATGGCCCCTTACCTGTCACTCGAGTTTATGGCTATTCAGCTAACCCTTTTGTGCTTTCAGGCCCCTACTCAGGGGGTAGATCGCCTATTCCATGTGTACTTGCGGTTCTGCTGAGTGGTGGTGGTAATATGTCAGTCGACAAGGTTGCCGCAGAGTGCCATATGTGGGCCCTGTAGATTACTCTCGTGTTTCACGCGCTGAAAGAAATCTTTCAAGCTCAGTCAAAACAAACCACACATCACCAGGATAGACAACGTCACCAGTCTCATTCAATTCCAGGAATGGGGAGTTTAAATCAGGCCAGGGTTGTTTCAGCAGAATCTGTGCCTCTGGGGCTGGCCCAGAAATGAACCCCAATGATGACCTCTCCAATGTGCCAAAAGCATGCCATTTCGTCAGGGTTGCCTCATTAGAAGGCAGGCTCCCGAGGGTGTCGACGCCCTAGTTCAGTCCGTATACACATCACTGCCTGCTATGTGGTTTACCTCCGTGTCCCCTCGGATGTGTGTTTCGATGCATAGAGCATCATCCAAGGCCTGGATTCCTCTGGTGGCGCTGGGATTGGCCACAGGAGCCCACTGGTTCAGGGACTCGATGCGTCTCCTGCAGGAGCCCCCTCTGTGACGGCCCCAACGTGGCAACCTCTTATGCTAATGGCCGATTATTTTGGTTGACGCCCGGCGGTCCCTTATCACTTACGGTTTTGGCTCTTGAGAGGCATTGCTTGACGCGTAAAGGCCTATACGCTCTTCTGGTGCTTTCCCACTCTTCTGAAGAGCCTATGTGCACATCGGGTGTCTTTTCTAGTGATGGTTTCCACACGCATCAGATTGAACTTGAGACTGGCAGTTTCCTCTGGCCCTACTTTTGGGGGGGGCCTTGCCTTTACAGTACAGTTTGGATACATCTTCCCCTTAGTTCCCTGAATATTCAGGTTGCAGTTTTGTTCCTTGTTGCCGGTACCAGTCGCCGTATGGTCCATAGCGTTGCATTGCAAACCAGATGTTTCCTGTTTACTTCAATGGGTTCATTACATGCGGCTCTCCTGTGTTACAGCTTGTTCCTCCTGGGATCTCTGACATGTTTCTCTCTGGATTTGATGCCCTCAGATGCCCTTTGACCCCGGTGAATAGGGCTGGGCTTAAGCGATATGACTCTTAATTTGTCTCCTGTTCGCCAATCTGCTTGGTGAGACCTATTTCATAGCTTCAGGCATTATCATGCAGGGACCCTGTACTTACGCTTCTTTCAAGCGGCCATATTGGCATTCGGCCTGTTCCTTCCTTTTTGGCCGCCACAGATCGCTTCCTTCCACTGAATTCCAGTGGTTTGTTTTGGTTCCCTCCTGTTTCTAAGGAGCAGTGCCCATGGGAAGCGAGCAGGGATCTTCACTTTGCGGATGTTCCAGAGTCCGACAGTTGCTTGCTCTGGTACTTGCGTTACTAACTCTTTCCATAAGTGTGGCCATCTATTGGTGCCATTTATGGGGACTGGCGTAAAGCTGATGCAAGCTGCGAAATATAATTACGGTTTGCTGGATCAAGGAGGCCATTGGCTCTGCCTTATCTCTTATAGAGCTATGCCATGTTCTGGATGCGATTTTAAAGTGACATAAATATGTCATTGGTATTTCCCATATAGTTTCAAATGAAGTCACCCCCCCCTATTGGGTGGAAACTGACTACAAGCTACAAGCCATTTTCCACTGACAGCCCTACAGATTTGTTGCTATAACTGCCTCTGCTAATATGGTAGAAACTTGTTAAAAGAAACTGCTGAATTTCTTATATACCGTATAGAAATTATTTAACCTCTACCCTGGCACCCAATTCTTTAATAGCAATTATATGGCTAACTTGCCTGCCCAATAAATTTTCTAAACTACTGGACGTGGTGTTTGTTGGGGTTTAAACCACTTCTTGTTCCAGCTGCTATATTTATGTATATTGTGGTGAACTAGAAACCAGGCTAGGAGTGTGCTGGGAAGTTTTGACATAAACCACCTCAGGGGATGGGATTGGCGCTCCTGATCTCATGCAGTATTTTCTAAACTGGAAACAACAAAAATTTTAAGGCAGTACTAGAGTGAAACACTACTCAGCTCAAGCAGTCGGGCAGCCCTTATGGGTAGTTGCCTGGATTGCGAGCAAAGAGCGAAGGTAACTGTGATTTGAACAGAAGATTGCGCTGTGTCGGGTGTTGGCCTAAGAGCCATTTTGAATGAAGTAAAGCATTTATTTTATAACTCCCAATTAAATATACAATAATATTTAAGCCTGTCAAGGTTGGATAAAGGCTGTTCACTGCTTTAGGAAGGGCTGGGGCCATAAAACACTAGTCCTGTGTTTACAAAGGGCGTATGTACTGAAGTGAGCGGGTAGTGGTAATTGTCCCAGATTTGGAGACGAGCATGGCGGAGAGAACGGGGTTAATGGGCGGGGATTGGGCGGGAGAGTGGCCCCTGCCTACAACTAACGCTGGACACAATAAACGCCGTGACATTACCGCCAGTGAAAACCTTGTCGGGTAAATGCACATTTGCAGGATAAAGAGACAATGTTCTGTATCAGCAATGTAGAGAACAGGACAGGGAGCCCAAGGTAAAGGTGATAGTAGGTGCTCCATTTGTAGCATACCCAGCCATAAGTAATGTAAAGGCACGTATTGTAATTGGTGGTTCAAAAGGGGGTCTGCCAGGTGAGTGGGTCCAGGCAGTGGGGGCAACTGCTGCATAGTGTGGACTAGGCTGTTGCCTAGGTGGCACATAGGAACACCGAAAATGAAAATCATCAAGACAGCATCTGCCCAAGGTCAACCATGCCCAGTATGTCTGTGTTCCAGCCTGTTTCCCATCCAGGGGACACATACCCCGCAGGTACCCCAAATGTTACAAGCCATGAACCACAATGCCTGTAATGTGGCACGCAGTTTTCATCTGGGGACCACTCTAACAAGAGTGCTACCTCCCTTCTCCAGGAGTACGTCCTACACTGATCGTAAAACCCAACTAAATGAACACCCTTTACTACAGCCTCTGCCCACATTGCATGCCCTATCCATCCCATAGTCTACTTCCATAACACAATCTACCTACTTGTACCTGGTCCACCCGATCCAATATTTGCTAGATCACCAACCTGACACCCCCCCAGCCATCTCTCCCACATCTGGAAGGTTCCATAATATTGGTAGGCAGTGATGGTGGGAATGTGTGGATGTCCAGGTGTATGCCTCCAGCTCCCCACCCCAGGACTCCACACCCCCTAGTCACCCACCTACCTGCACATTGGATGCCTGGGACTGCACGTAACACCAGCACCGCACTCATATGGGCAGATCAGAATGGCGGCAGGGGGTGTGGGGGATGTTGGTGCTGGAGGGAGTCAAAGGGCCTGCAGCAGAACTAGGCCATGCCCTGTTCCCAGTGCGTGGTTTCAGTGCAACCAGAAAAAGGTCTGTCTGATGAAATGTATATGTAGCCCCAGGGACCTGCTGTGCTTTTCTGTGGTAACAGTGTGGTGGCCGTACACACAGCTGGTTGTGTCTTGGGAGGCGGGAGGGTCACAGGTTCAGGTTCCAGCTGTTATGATCCTTGCAGAGCATGTCCCCTACATTTAAAAAGGAGATAGAGCAAGCTTTAAAAAACTAGATAATAGGGGAAAGCCGAGAGTCGCACAAGAGCGCATGGTTTCGGAAGAATGTATCCTTGAAGGATACGTACCAAACGCAGAGAGGTTCCAAAAAAGGGTAAAGTAGCTCAAATGCCTCTCGAGTATGGAGTCAGACATGAGCTTAAAGATCCCAATTACCCATGCCTACCAATAGCCAGATTAATATGAATCAAATACAGTCTCTAAACAGGATTGCTTTTATGTAATGCAAATGCTATGAAGTCTAAACAATAAGATGGTGGAGAGTTAGAATATATAGCACTAAATGAGAGGTTAGATATGAATTGGAATATCAGAGACATGGTGGACGGAGGACAACCAGTGGGAACACTGTGATACCTGGATACAACTATATCGTAATGATAGAGCTGATTCAAATTGGTGGAGGGGTTGCGCTCTCCTTTAGAGAGGGCATTGCGTCCAGAAAGGATTAAAGTTTTTGGCAGGAAACCAAGATTTGCTGTAGAATCTCTATGGATTGAAATTCCATGGTAAAAAGGGAAGGTGATGGCAAGTGGGGATGTACTATCGACTCGCACTGGCCAGAATGGACCAAATGGATGGTGAAATGCTCAAAGAAATTCAAGGAAGCTAACAAAAGTTTTATAGCGCAGTAATAATAATGGGTGATTTCAATTTACCCCGGTATCGAACTGTAATCATTGTCCCCCGCTGGACATGCTAAGGGAGATAAAGTTCCTAGATGACATAAATGACTGCTTCTTGGAGCAGCTGGTTCATGAACCGACCAGAGGGGTCAAGGCCATATTAGACCTAGTTCTTAGTTGGAACACCAGATCTAGTGCAAGAAATAAGGATGTTGGGGCCACTTTGCAATAGTGATTCATAGCATGATTCGCGTTTGATTTGAATTCGTGGAGGAGGATAGTAACTGAAATCCACAGTACTACCTTTTAACGTTTCGAAAGGGAGACTAGGATAAACTTAGGAAAATAGTTAAGAAAAAACTAAACGGAGCAGTTGCAAATGTTTAAAGACTACCTCAAGCTTGTGTGTTTGTTGAAAAATACTAAGTCCTTTGAAGCCGCAGACCATATTCCCACTCTTTAAGAAAAGTGGAAGTGGTAGCAGCTACAGTGCACGCAATGAATAAAACCGAGTCAATTGCAGGTTCCAGCCAATTTATTGTGCACAGGCTCAGACGAGGAGGTGCATCCAAAAGTGACAGAGCAAATGTCGCAAACAGAAGCAAATTCCTTATATACAATTTTTACACTTGCTGATACAGGCCACCCCTTCTTATTGGTCCCAACGCCCCTTGCACCTGTCCAATTGGGGACCCGCCTCTGGTGCCTAAGCACCCCCTGTTTCCCCCTTCTCAGGCTAGTAATTCTAACAAAGGCACAATTTCTAGACATTGATACATTGTCTACATGCAAGGTCATTTCTAGCTCAGAGAATGTGAGAATGCAGAACACCGTGAAACATATCTTTCACCAGCAGAGAAGAAATTAATAAAGGATCATACAAACTTATCAAAAGCAGTTTAAGCGGTTTAAGGCAGATTCTCAGACTTTCACTGACTTTGGTCTTTCTTAGCTCTACTAGTCCTCAGGTGGGGGTGGGGACCGAGGCCTAGCTTACAGGCCTCCCATATGTGCACAGGCTATTCTAGGCCTTAGCCTGCCACATTCCCCCTTTGATTATTCCCACCCTCAAGTGGAGAAAGGGTGAGAATTAAATCACATATTATAATGTGTGGTAAAAACATTATTTTGGTGTATAGGATGATATTGCCCCGGACATAGGGCTAATACTTTTTGTTAGCTGTTTTCCGTTCTAAACGGTGCTATCAATAATTGAAGTTATCATGCATAAGCAAAAGGGTAGGAGACATGGAGAGAACAAGCAATTAGCCCTTTCACAATACAGTGAATATGAGTGTTTTCGAGGCCGCTCATCCCTGAAAATATAGAAACCAAACCATCCATCAAGTTTCAAGCCATTCAGGTCTGGACTGGGTCATAGGCTTGCTTTCCTCATTTGATTAGCTATATCTTCTACAACCTGGCCATCAATTAATCAATTTGTAAACAACGACGTTAGTTAAGTTTAATTTTCCCCACACTCCGCCCTCAGCTGCTAGAAAAAAAAAAAAAAAAAATAAATAATCTAGTGCTAAGTGATTCTGATAAATAGCTGTACGCTTTGTGTACTTTGTCTAGCTAAAAGGGGTTAAAGCTTTACTAGTTTTTCATTTGGTTATTATTTTCAACAACAGCTTGCAAGCGTATAATACGATTTATCATGTACACAGGTGTGCGGTATCCCCATGGTCCCCATCTTTTTGCCCACAGTAGCTTGGGTCCATAGTATGAAATGATTCTCTCAGGTGGCCATTCTTCATCATCCCATTTATCCCATTGGCCTATTTTCAAAGCCTCTCGCTTCTGTCAACTTTTATACACTGGAAAACCTAATTGTTTCCCCATGGGAGATAGGCAAAAGAAAGAAGGAAGGCCTAGAGTCCCCAATACACATGCCCCTCCCCAGTTATTATGGAGCTTGGCATATGCTTCGAGTTCCACAAATCCAGTATAGTCCGAGGTGGGGCTTGCCCAGGTATTGTAAGAACCAAAATTAGTCCATAGCTTAGCAAGATTTATGAAAAATGACTAGAGGGTTTGGTCGGGAAGGTTCCGGATTGTTGATACAACCCCAAAAGCCCCACCAGGACGTCTTCTTAGTGGTGGCATTGTAAAACGTCTGTTGTTACAAGTCACTCTATCGGTCTATATCTCACAGAGTAATAAATAAAAATAACTATCAAAAAGACTGCTGTATTGGCAGCTAGACAAGTATTATGTTCTTAAATCAAAACTGCAAATATCTTTATGATAGGAGTCTTATAAAAATAAACTTTTTTATCGGCAGCTATGTGGTCCTCAGTATCTCAGGGTTGAATGTCAGAAGCTCTGACGTCATTACCCTCGCTTTCACATCAACGACCACCAAATTATAGCCACCTTATTTTAATTTGAAATATTTCAAGATAATGTATTATTA
Organism: Ichthyophis bannanicus; assembly: GCA_033557465.1. Taxonomy (NCBI): domain Eukaryota; kingdom Metazoa; phylum Chordata; class Amphibia; order Gymnophiona; family Ichthyophiidae; genus Ichthyophis; species Ichthyophis bannanicus. The sequence continues at coordinate 36,577,200 of CM066047.1, read as the reverse complement.
AAAATAATCTCATTCAATAGCAGACAATAACAACATTGCTTAGTGCTTTGTTTGATGTTGAAGTGTATAATTCTTTTCGCATCAAAAATTGCTTGATTCTGTTTTTAATATTGAATGATAAATTCTTTTCCCAACGCTATCGGAGCGCTAAGCGTTTCTTCCAATTTCAGGGTTCTCTTCAGGGGAAATTGCTAAACTCTGAAAATAAAGAACAGCACATATGAACTTTACTTTCTTCATTGATGCTCTCACAACTTCACATTCTCGTATAAGGAAGTTTCTTTACTCACTATTCTCAATGTTATGCGCTGGCGTTCTATCCGCATGAACATGCTGAACTGCTAAAGCGGGTTGTAAAAAAAAACGCCGCGCAATGCTCCTCTTAAATCAGGACAAACCAATCATGAATGAAGCGTCACAAGTGACCGACATCATATGCAAGATTCCCACTCTATGCGGGCATTTAAACCAGAACAATGGCGTAACAGTCCTGGCACTAAATGTATCCAACGTTGTTCAACGTATAATAAATTGTTTCAAATCTCTAGTAGACGGCCCGCATGTTGTGGTTGTTGCAACTTGCGTCACACAAAAGCAACGTAAATCTTCAAAAGCATGATGCAAATGACAAGCAATGTTCTACTATGGGTGCCTCTAAGCATTTGCATTTCAAATTTGTGCTTCGATGTTCCACGTCATTGCGAGTTTGAAACGCACGATTATATTTTGGCCGATTTACAGCAAAGAACAGGGACATATTTTTTTAGGCGTACAACTACATGTGTCGATGCACAAGAAGTGGTTTAGTTTTCGTAACTTGTAAACTTGCCCATTATGAATAAAAACTGTCACATTCTTGAGGTAACAGAGCAGATTGAGCAATCAACCACAAGACTTGTGGCCATGAACTTCAAAACTTGATATTCCATATAGTCGCAACACTGTGGACTGAGGATATCTTTGAAATTTTTTTGTTCGTTGCCATACACAACGTGTATGATAACTTTGTCAGGCCTGGTAAGTGAGTGGTCAAAATATTCTTATGTCCCGTTCAAACTAGACGGTGCAACTGCTTGCTTAAAGGAGAATATGTTGTTATCAAATTAACATTATCCATCCCAGGCAGTTCCTGATGTGGAGGATGTAAAAGTAGATCACGATTCAATAAAACTTGCTCTAGTTATATGCTTCTCTAATTATTTATTTCTCGGATAGAGCCCCGTTGAGAGTCGAAATTCTGGGCGTAATTGAATTGTTTTGTTTTGTTGAAATTCCTCTTACTGTGCTGCAAATTTTCGTCGATAGCCCGGATCAACTGAGAAAAAGGCAGACTGTTACGAAGTATGTCTCGGATGGGCACTTGAATAATGTAAAAGGTTATTTTTATCTGTAGCCTTTCGGTAAATCGAGGTTTTTGCCAGCCTGTCTGTGTCTTTGTCCACTAACACAGGTCCAGAAACGAGATTCTGTAGTCCCATGACAAGTTTCATAGTGAAATTGAGATTTATGTTCCCATGCATTTAACCAACTCCAGAAATCTGTGTTAGGGAGGGTCTAATCGCCCGCCAAATAACAAAAAGATCGTCTATATAGCGCTTTACCATATTTGTCAATGACATCGTTGATAAGGACAGTTTTTGAAATCCATTTGACACTCAAAACGCTGCATGTATAGATTGGCCCACCGAAGGGGCACAAGTGGCCCCCATGGCCACTCCAGAAATTTGATGATAATAGTTGTTTCTCAAAACTGAAAAAATTATTAAACAGCGTTATTTTTCCGCTACTGTAGACAGAAAAGTCAATGGAAGGGGCCGATAGATCCCCCTAGCTCTTAAGTGCTTCCAATCACTACCGGAGTGTGCTTGCGTTTGAGGAATCACGGTGTATAAAGACGTTATATCAAAGTTGCTAAGACTACTACCAGCCATCGTCGCCAAATGTTCTGATTCAGGGTAAAATGGTAAGAAAATTGAGTAGAATCTTTTATATAAGATGAAATTTGAGGTCATCAACGGTCTCAAATATGAGTCACCACATACCTGTGACAAAGGTTCTAATACAGATCCTCGGCGTGGAACACTATTGGGCGATCCCGAAGGTTTCATTAGATCTTTATGTGACCTTGGGAACTAAATAGAATTTTGAGACCGTCCGGATCTTTTGGATTCAAAAAAGCGCATTCTTTTTAGAGATTCAATTTATCTTGCAAAGCTGCCTTGGTTACTTGCCTGAATTCGGGCCGTGAATCTGAATCGTTGGGATCGTTTACTAATTTGTCATACACCTGATATGTCCCCCTAATTGAACGGGAAGCTTCCTCAGATAATTGGGGCTGTCTGCTTCCAAATGACTATGGCAACCCCCCGTTGTCACCCCTCTTTATTACTAGATCTGGAACGAGATTGCAACTCTCCTTTTGGCACACTATTCGCTCGCTCGAAACCGATGAAAGGGCAGTGGTAAAAAATTTTTTGGAGAACCCGCTGCTCGTTGCATATCTTGTATAATTAGATCACGGTAAAGAGTTAACGAAGGATGTAATGGACCTGGAGGGGTCCATTTAGATTTAAGAGGTAGAGACACTCTTCCACACGATGAACTGGCTAATATTGTCTCTGAATCGATGTGAGATTGGAGCAGTTTTTGAGCAAAACATACTTCAAATGCAGCTTTCTGATGGAACTTCTCCAAATCGACTCTGAATCTAAAAAAAATTCAAATTTAATAGATGGGAACACAAAGATAAACCCTTTTCTAGTATTGCATACATCTCTTCAGAAACCTCCGATCCCGAAATGTTAATCACCAAGGACGTTATATGTTTGCGTCGAGAGCGATCGGTCACTGAGGGTCTTGTTTCGAGTGTCGTTGGTATACCTTTTGAAAATACGTCTTTATACCACCCGGATTCCTCCAAACGCAAGCACACCGTCGGGTAGGGATGGAAGCGACTTAGAGCTCGGGGGGATCTATCGGCCCCTTCATTGACCTTTTCTGTCTACAGTAGCGGAAATACGCTGTTTAATAATTTTTTTTTTTTCAGTTTTGAGAAACAACTATATCATCAAATTTCTGGAGTGGACATGGGGTCCACTTGTGCCCACTTCGGTGCCCAATCTATACATGCAGCGTTTTGAGTGTCAATGGATTCAAAACTGTCCTTATCAAGATTCATGAAAATATGGAAGCGCTATATAGATAGATATTTTTGTTGATTTGGCAGGAACCGATAGACCCTCCCTACACTGATTTCTGGATTGGTTTCACTGCATGTGAACATAATCCTCAATTTCTCTATGACTTGTTCCATGAGACTCAGATCTCGTTTCTGGACGTGTTTAGTGACAAAGACACAGACAGGCTGGCAAACCTCGATTTACCGACAGGCTACATATAAAAATGCCCTTTTACATTATTCATTGCCCATCCGAGACACACACTTCTGTAACAGTCTTCCTTTTTCTCAGTTTATCCGCTATCCGCGCAATTGCAGCAACAGTAAGAGCATTTCAACAACACACAATTCAATTACGCCAGAATTTCTCTCAACGGGGCTATCGAGAAAAATAATTAGAGAAGCATATACTAGAGTCACGTTTTATTAAGCGTTGTGATCTAACTTTTACATCCTCCACATCAGGAACTGCCTGGGATGGATAATGTTAATTTGCTAACAACAGATTCTCTCCTTTAAGCAAGCAGTTGCAGTCTAGTTTGAACAGACCATAAGAATATTTTTTTGATCACCATACCAGGCTTACAAATTTATCAATACACGTTTTGTATGGCAACGACAAAAAAATTTCAAAGATATCCTCAGTCTAACAGTGGTTGCGACCACTGTTCCCTCTAAGCTGTGCGCGTGTGCGCGCGCACACACCTCGCCGAGCGAACGCACCTACTTTACAACATAGGCGCACAAATATTATGGTTCTTATTTCTGATAGAAAACAACACAGACGTCTTAAAATTTAAAAGTTTGTTGTGTATTTACGGTTTTTTCACAAGTTCTACAATTTATTTTCTAGTGCAGTCAATGTAGTGTACATACTGTTATTCTGACGTGTATTCCAATTTTAAAGTATATAACTCTGAGTATCGTTATGTGCTTCACAAAAATTTAACCTTTCTTCAAAAGCTTCACAAGCTGATATTTTTATAGTGCACACAGCCTACAGAAAATTAGAGGGTGACAATGGTTGCGACCATCTGGAATATCAAGTTTTGAAGTTCATGGCCACACTTTTTCTTGTGGTGATTGCTCCATCTGCTCTCGTTACTCAAGAATGTGACAGTTTTTATCATAATGGGCAAGTTTACAATTTACGAACTAACACATTTCCTGTTCGGTACTCCAGTTTAGTCCTCCACAATCGGGTAGTGCCCCTCCTCCTGCAGCCTGGCGACTGGACCCATCAAGTCTTCTGTAGTATATATGCAGACGGCGCTCCCAGAAGCCCCCAGTGTGTCCCAGTCTCCTTGCAGCTTGAGGACTGCTTGTGCCCTTTCTGGGCACACTAAAGTGTCATTTGAAGAAGCAACACTAATTCGTTAGTTCTTTTGGGGTTTTGTTTTTGATCCTTTATTTACCTTTAATTTGCTAGGTAGCTGTATCTTTAAAAAAAAAAAATACAAAAAAAATTCCATTGCCACAGGGGACATCCTGGGGGAAGCCAAACCTGCATTGGGCTCCTGCCTTCCTGCCTGGGGAATTTCGTGTCAGCCTGGGTTGAGCTCATCCCCTAGGCTGTACGGGGAAGAGCCATACCTGCTACAGGGCATTGTCTGTTACCTGGAGAAGCTGGCTGCGTTTCCTGGCTGTTTCCTGATTCAGGTAAAGTTTTCATTTCCTTACCGTTTCCTCGGGAACTGCAGCTCCCTCCTGTTTGAATTGTCATAGGGTCTTGTCAGCTCCCCTGCCTCGCGATTTGATACTTTTCCCTGAATTTTTTCCCTTGCCCCATGTATTTAAGGGTCGTTTCCTTTCTTTTCCCCTTGTTCTTTGGTTGCCTTTGTATTTTCGCAGCCGTTTTTTTACCGCGGGTGAAAAAGTGCGGCGGCCATTTTGAAGGTTTATCATAAAGAGTGCTTTTGTTAGGGGCATTTTTGAACACTCTTGTGTACGGGTTCCCCTGGCAGTTTTGGGGTTTCTTATGCTGGCGATTTTTTGCTCAGGGCACCCCTGGGATTCTGGGGAGTGTTTTATTTTCTGTAAAAAAAAACACAAAAAAAAAAAACGTTTTAACTTTGAGTCTGTACTGATTGGCAGGGCTTTCCTGTTTCGGTCCCCCTTCTTTCTTGCTGGCGCAGTTGTTACCATTAGCATGGCTACCAAACCCCAATGCATGATTTGTGGGTCCCGCAGAGGTGCAGTGACTGCACTCTGTCATCTGCAGGGGGCTGTGCTTCAGTTGTCTTCAGACCTGGAGCGTCCTATTGAAGTTTAAGGAACAGCCTATCCCTAGCCCCGGGGACACTTCTCGGGTCGGGGGACAGTGTCCCCTTCAACGAGCGTGCCCCCCTTCTGGATCGGTCCCCGCCGGTCCAATGGGTCGATACCTGAGCTCCAACATGCGGCTATAGTCGCGCCGCCAATTGACTTTTCCCCTGATTTCGTTTCTCCTCATGCATCAGGCTTTCCGCTTGATCCGGTCCGGTCTTTGCCGTAGGCTTGGCCCTCCCTCTCTCTCCTCCTGACCCGCAGGGGCGGTTCAAAGCGGTCTTTCTCACCCTCCTGTCACGCGGCTCAGTTTGATGGACCATGATCAGGACAACCCTTGGTCTTCCGGATTCCCGAGGCGGAGGGTTTATCCTGAGACTGAGGCTTAGGAGTTAGAGGACGGGGAGAATCCCTGAGCTGGCACGATCAGGCTCGGATCAATTCGGGTGTTTCGAAAGGACGAGCTGATCCCTTTTGGTCACGGAGTCTCTTCAAGCGCTTAACCTATCTGCGGTGGCGGCCCCTGGAGGAGGAGGGTCTTGAGGATTCCCTCTCATTCAGGCGGTCAGGGATGCCCAGGTAGTTTTCTCCCCGTGCACCGCATTGTGGAGCAGATGAAGCCATGCAGAGTGGGGAGCAACCGGACTCCTTTTGAAAAGGGATTCGGACCATGAATCGTCTTTACCCCCCTTTCCGACAAAGACATGTACTTATTTAAGTCTCCACGTGTGGATGCTGCAGTTTTCGCAGTGACCAAGAAAACCACCACACCGGTTTGAAGGAGCTGCGGCCCTGAAGGATGTTTCAGGACACGAAGTTGATACTTTGTTGAAGCAAGCCTTCGATACCCAACGCCTTGTCTTTTGCAAGCCTCTATTTGTGGGGCGTGGGTAGCTCTGGGCGTGTTTGCGGTGGTCACAGCATCTTCTGCGCTCCCGGGCTCCGGTCTGGACCAACAGGGTCTGTTGGGACGTTACCCCGCATGGAGTCGGGATCTGCCTGCGTGTCGGATCTGTTTTATGATTTAATCCGCGCCGTAGGGAATAGTATGGCCTCCGTGGTAGCGGCGCGCCGGTTCCTCTGGTTGCGCAACTGGGCGGCCAACTGTTTCTTCCAAGTCTCGCCCTCAGTAAACTGCCCTTTAAGGGCAGATTGTTTATTGGTTAGGCTCTCGATAAGTTGGTGAAGGATCTCGGTGAGGTCCTAAGGGTGTACGGCTTCCTCCGGAGGATCAGCCCTAAGCTCAATAGATCGTCCTCCTCGGCGCGCTGTCAGGTTCGGATTTTTCGCAGGTTTCGTTCCTCCCTACTGTGGACATCGCATGCGCGCGGTCGTTTTGGAACCCGTCATCAAGTATTTTGGTGTTTCAGGGGAGCGGGAAGAGGTTCCCTCTCCGGAGCCGCCTCTTCTCCTCGGCCCTCTATCCTTTAATCGCAATCCACAATGAAACTAGGCGGGCCTCTAGAGGGAGGCCGCGATAAATCGGTGGTACTGTTGCGCGACTTTCTTCCTTCTTGGGCCCAAATTACGTCCATATCGGTGGGTGCTGCAGATTATAGAAGGAAGGTTATGCCCTGGAGTTTGCGTACCCACGTTTCCAGATTCCTTTGTTCTGTCACCCAGCAAGGGGGCTCAAAGTACGCGGGACATCCTCGTGACCCTGGATCGTCTACTTTCACTGGGGGCGGTGGTTCCGGTCCCTCCGTTGGAAAGAGGTGCAGGTCGCTACTCCATCTATTTTGTGGTTCCCAAAAAGGGCGGTTCTTCTTCGTCCCGATCTTGGATCTCAAGGCGTGAATCGCGCTCTCAGAGTGCCGCACGTCCGTATGGAGACCCTGCGGTCATTCATCGTCTTGACGGACTGGAAAAGGGGGGCTTTTACTTCTGGAGAGAAATCTGAAATTGTGAGTATATACTTCTGGGAATTTTCTGAAAGGAATTGTTTTTCTTTTAAAGCTAATTAATCTGTGCACCCACTATTTTTTGGGGTTAAATCATTCAGGGCCTAGTAGCAACAGTTTTAAGATTCAATTTAACAACAAAGAAGAGAACTTGTCTGGTTACCTTCCATACCCAGTATAACATCTGTATTTTAAATTTTCATAGTCACTCAGGGCCTGAGCATCAGCAAAGTACTTTTAAGTTTCAAATTAAAACACAGAAGAGAGCTTTCTGGTTAAATTTAGAATCCAGCAGAGAGCTTGTAGTTTAAATTTCATCTAGGTTAGAGCCTAGTAGCAGCAAAGAGCTATAATTTTAAATCAAATCATAATATAGCTTATGCACACAGAGGCAAACAAGGTCACTTCTCCTTGAGCAGCCTATAAAGTCTTCTAGAGACCTTTACAAAGAGGCTTTCTACCTAGTGGGCAAGCAACCTGTGAAGCTTTTTCAATAGGTTTTAACACCAGCTGGCAGTTCAAAAGGCCATTTTGAAAGACTCCTTCTTATCCAAGCAAGGACAGTTAATTACCCAGGAAGTAGGTCACTGCTTACATCATCAGCACAAGCATAAAGAGCTCAACCAGAGCTCGGTGACCCTGTCCCGTGACGGACTGGAATGGGGGGCTGTTAATTATGGAGTGAAAACTGAAATTGTGATTATATACTTCTGGTAATTTTTCTGAAAGTAATTGTTTTTCCTTTTACGCTAATTTAATCTGTGAACCTCCTATTTTTTTTGTTAAATCAGTCAGGGCCTAGTAGCAACAGTTTTAAAGATTCAATTTAACACAACAGAAAAGAACTTTCTGTGTACCTTTCATACCCCAGTACCCAGCTTTAGTTTTAAATTTCATATTCACTCAGTGCCACAGCATCAGCACAGTACTTTTAGTTTCAAATTAAAACACAGAAGAGAGCTTTCTGGTTAATTTAGAATCCAGCAGAGAGCTTGTAGTTTAAATTTCATAATAGGTTAGAGCCTAGTAGCAGCAAAGAGCTATAATTTAAATCAAATCAGAATATAGCTTAGCACAAGAGGCAAAACAAGGTCAATTTACCCCCCCCCCCCCCCCCCCTCCTTGAGCAGCCATATAAAGTCTTCCTAGATGACCTTTTACAAAGAGGCTTTCTATCTCTTCTACTAGTGCAAGCAACATGCTGAAGCTTTTTTCAATAGGTTTTAACACCCAGCTTGGCTAGGTTCAAAAGGCCATTTTGAAAGACTCCTTTCTATCCAAGCAAGGGACTGTATTTAATTAACCCAGACAGTAGGTCAACTGCTATGAGCATCATCAACACAAGCATAATATGAGCTTCAACCTAGAGCTCATGTGGGACCCTGTCCTGACGGACTGGAAAGGGGGGCTGTTACTTCTGGAGAGAAAATCTGAAATTGTGAGTAGGAATAACTTCTGGGAATTTTTCTGAAAGGAATTGTTTTTCTTTTAAAGCTAATTAATCTGTGAACCCACTATTTTTTTTTGTTAAATCAGTCAGGGCCTAGTAGCAACAGTTTAAGATTCAATTTAAACACACAGAAGAGAACTTTCTGGTTACCTTTCATACCCAGTAGACAGCTGTAGTTGAAATTTCATAGTCACTCAGGGCCTAGCATCAGCAAAGTACTTTTAGTCTTCAAAATTTTTTAAAAACAACAGCAAGAGAGGCTTTCTGGTTTAAAATTTAGAATCCCAGGCCAGAAGAAGCTTGTAGGTTTAAATTTCATAATAGGTTAGAGCCTATGTAGCAGCAAAGAGCCTATAGAATTTAAATCAATCATGAATATAGCTACTTAGCACAAGCAAGGCGCAAAAACAAGGTCAATTCTCCGGAGCAGCATATAAAGTATTCTAGAGACCTTTAACCCAAAGAGGCTTCTACCTAGTGGGCAAGCAACCTGTTGAAGCTTTTGTCAGATAGGTGTTAACACCAGCTGGCAGTTCAAAGGCCATTTTGAAAAAGGACTTCCTTCTATCCAAGCAAAGGACTGTTTAATTACCCAGGAAGTAGGTCACTGCTTACATAATCAAGCACCAAGACATAAATAGGCTCAACCAGAGCTCTGTGAACCTGTCTTGACGGACTGGAAAGGGGGGCTGTTACTTCTGGAGAGAAATCTGAAATTGTGAGTATATACTTCTGGGAATTTTTCTGAAAGGAATTGTTTTTCTTTTAAAGCTAATTAATCTGTGAACCCACTATTTTTTTGTTAAATCAGTCAGGGCCTAGTAGCAACAGTTTAAGATTCAATTTAAAAACACAGAAGAGAACTTTCTGGTTACCTTTCATACCCAGTAGACAGCTGTAGTTTAAATTTCATAGTCACTCAGGGCCTAGCATCAGCAAAGTACTTTTAGTTTCAAATTAAAACACAGAAGAGAGCTTTCTGGTTAAATTTAGAATCCAGCAGAGAGCTTGTAGTTTAAATTTTCATAATAGGTTAGAGCCTAGTAGCAGCAAAGAGCTATAATTTAAATCAAATCAGAATATAGTTTTCCTCCAGCAGCACAGGACAAGGTACTGTGTAGGCAGCCCTTTTTTTAATAAGTGTTATATCCTCCCTCCCTCCCCACACCCACCCTCCCCTGGGAAAATCACAGCTTTATAGGTACTTGCACAACTTAAAAGACAGGAGGTGCTCTCAGGTGAAGCTCATTACCCAAATCAGTCATACACCAAGGGACCTGAGATTAATTAAGCTTCAGGTGAACAAGGTATATTAAACTTCTTAGGTACAGTTTTAGTGTATAAATATCCATTGCACCCTTTAGTACATATAGAACTTAAAGATCTAAACACAAACTTAAAACTACGATGCAGGACAGCAGTCCAGCAGCGGGATGTGGGCTTTCCAGTCTTTTGCATTGAGTGTCACATGTATGATTTTCTCCCAGCTGGTGAGAGGTCTTACGTGTGCACTAGGTGCAAGGAGCTCTCTGCTCTCAGGGAACAAGTCCGTTCGCTAGAGGCTAGAGTAGCAGACTTGGAAAACATAAGACAGACAGCAGAGAGGGGTACATAGACGAGACCTACACAAGGGATATAGTCCTGAAGTCCCACCTCCAGTCTGGCAGCATCCCTGTTGCCATGGAGGAGAGAGGTCACGTGACAGGAGAGCATCACCCTGGTGTGGCAGGAAGTGATCCTGTAACTAGGACCTGTCCTCCAGGTGATGTAAACCCCTCTCGCACCGAGGAGGTTTCTCCAGGGCCAAGTGCCCATGCGGGAAGGGTTAGGACAGCAGTTATAGTTGGTGATTCGCTCATTAGGCATGTAGATAGCTGGGTGGCTGGTGGACGTGAGGATCGCCTGGTAACATGCCTGCCTGGTGCGAAGGTAGCGGACCTCACACGCCACCTAGATAAGGTCTTAGATAGTGCTGGGGAGGAGTCTGCTGTCTTGGTACATGTTGGTACCAATGACATAGGAAAATGTGGTAGGGAGGTTCTGGAAGCTAAATTTAGGCTTTCTAGGTAGGAAGGTGAAATCCAGAACTTCCAGGGTAGCGTTCTCCGAAATGCTTCCCGTTTCCACGCGCAGGACCCAATAGGCAGGCAGAGCTCCGGAGTCTCAATGCGTGGATGAGACAATGGTGCAGAGATGAGGGGTTCGGATTTGTTAGGAACTGGGGAACATCTGGGGAAAGGAGGGGCTCTTCGAAGGGATGGGCTTCACCTTAACCGGGATGGAACCAGGCTGGCTGGCATTAACCTTTAAAAAGGAGATAGAGCAGCTTTTAAACTAGATACGGATAGGGGTAAAAACAAGGGACCCGAACAAAAAATTCTGGGGCAACAAAGCGGGGATACCCAAGAGCGACATGGTTCGGAAGAAGTGTATTCCGTGAAGGATACTACATAAAAGCACTAATCGAGAAGGTTCCAAAAAAGAGTAAGGTAATAAAAAAAAAACCAAAAACCCCATCGCCCAAATGTGCCCGTCGAGTGCGATGGAATAGCAGACAGAGACTTAAAAATACATGATTCCCAAAGATTACCCATGTCTGCAATAGCCAAATCTCCATCTTAATATGAATAAACATACAGTCTCTAAAAAAAATTGCTTAGGCTCTGTATGCAAATGCTAGAAGTTCCTACAAAGGACAAGAATGGGAAGAGTTAGAATATACTGAAGTGACACTAAACGAGAGGTTAAGATATGATTGGAATATCAGAAGACCTGGTGGAGAGGAGGACAACTCAGTGGGACACTGTGATAACCATGGGTACAAACTATATCGAAATTGATAGAGCTGACTCAAATTGGTGGGAGGGGGTTGCGCTCTATGTTAGAGAGGGCTTGAGTCATAAACGGATTAAAGTTTGTGCAAGAAACAAAATTTTGCTGTAGAATCTCTATGGATTGAAATTCGCATTGTAAAAAGGGGTAAGAGCTGATGGCAGTAGGGGGGGGGGGGGGTGTTTGTAGCTTATCGTGCCGCCTGGCCCAGAATGATTACAAATGGATGATGAAAGTGCTCAAAAGACGACTCAAGGAAGCTTAGCAATAAAGTTATACAGTGTCAGTAATAATAATGGGTGATTTCGAATTACAAAACAGAAGGCGGTCGGGGCATCGACTGGGTCAGTGGTCTAAAGCGAGTACAGGACATGCGTACGGTAGGGCGATAAAGTCCGAATAATTCTAACATAGATGAAATAACTGACTGCTTCTTTGGAGCATGCTGGATTCCATGAAACCAACCCAGAGGGGGAAACGCAAGTATGGATAGACCTAGTCCTTAGTGGAAACACCAGATGTAGTGCAAGAGATACTACAAAGGGTGTATGGGTGTCCACGTGGTGGCAATAGTGATCATAGCTGATGAACAGCCGTGTGTGTGCGAAAATATGATTTGAATTAAAATATACGTGGGAGGAACATATACAGGGGAGGTAGAAAATTAAGGTCAGCTCGAATCCTACAAGTAGCTACCCTTTAACTTCGAAAGGGAGACTTAGTTGATAGAATGGCAGATGGAAAAGACATGTTAATAGAAAAAAACTACAAAAGGAGCAGTTTGCACAAGGTTAATAAGACGTACATCAAGCTTGGTTGTTTGTTGAAGAAATTACTGTTATCTTGGAAGCACCAAGAACCAGACGCGAGTATTCCAGCGCTATTAAGCAAAAAGTGGAAGGAAGTCCAAAAAAATTGCCAGCATGGTTTTAAAAGCTGAGGTCCAGAGAGAGGCTGTTTGTTGCCAAAAAAGCATCTTTCAAGAAATGGAAAAACGAGCCAAATAATGAAACCTGGAAAACGCACAAGCACTGGGCAAGTCAAAGAATAGGCATTGATAAGGCAGGCAAAGAGTAGGAATTTGAGAAGAAAGCTTGCGGCGGAAGCAAAAACGCGCAATAAAGGACCTTTTCACGTACATTCGTAGCAAATAAGAAAACCCGTGAGAGAGTCAGTTTGGGTCCATTAGATGATAAGAGGGGTTAAAGGGAGCACGAAGAGGCGACAGGCCGATAGCGGAGAGACTGCAGGAATTCTTTGCTTCGGTCTTTATGCTGAGGAAGAGGTAGGGATGTTACCCAACGACTGAAGTGGTATTTCAAGGTGTGGAATGAATTGAAGGACTATACGATACATCGGGAAGATGTCCTACAACTAGTAGATAAAATGAAGAGTACGCAAACGCCCCTGGGGACCAGATGGTAATTCCATCACAAGGGTGTTGCACGAAACTGAAATTTGCTGGAAGCTTGCAGACATGCTATCAAGTAAATCTGGGAACTATCAATTAAAATCATTCTCTAATACCTGAGGATTGGAGGATCGCCAATGTTAACACCAATGTTTTAAAAAAGAGGGGGATCGAGGGGTGATCCGGGGAAACCTACAGACCGGTGCAGCCTGACATCAATACCCCCGGGAAAAATGGTAGAAACCATCATAAGAGAGAAAAATGACTCAGCATAGAGATAGAATGACCTAATGGGAGAACAGCCAAAATGGCTTTAGACAAGGAAGATCTTGTATTACTAATCTGTTATTGTTTTTTTTGGAAGGATGGAATAAAACCAGGTGGACAAAGGTGAGTCGGTTGCATATTGTGTAATCTGGGACTTTGCAGAAAAAGCCTTTGACATAGGTCCCTCATGAGAGACTTTTGGCAAAAACTAAAGAGTCATGGGATAGGAGGCAGTGTAATGCTGTGAGCTCAGGAACTGGTTAAAAGATAGAAAAAGCAGAGGGTAGGGCTAAATGGCCAATTTTCCCAATGGAGACAGGTGAATCGTGGTGTACCCCAGGGAATCTGTGCTGGGTCCGCTGCTTGTATTTGAAATATTCATAAATGGACCTGGAAAGTGGGAGAACGAGTGAGGTTATCAAATTTGCTGAGGACACAAAAACTACTTTAATAGTGGTTAAAACACAGGAGGAATTGTGGAAAATTGCAAGAGGATCTTGATACATTGGAAAGACTGGGCATCAAAAATGGCAGAGGAAATTTAAATGTGGAGAAGTGCAAGGTTATGCACCTAGGGAAGAACAACCAAAAATATGGTTACCTGATGCAAGGGTCGACCATTAGGAACCATCACCCAAGAAAAAGATTTAGGCGTCCTTGTGGATACCATGTTAAAACCCTCGGGCCCGAGTGTGCAGCGGCGCGCAAGAAGAGCAAATAGAATGCTAGGTATGATAAGGAAAAGGACTGGAAATAAAAACAAAAGATATTATAATGCCTCTATATCGTAGCATGGTGAGGACCGCCACCTTGAATATTGTGTGCAATTCTGGTCGCCATATATTAAAAAGGATATAGCAATTTTAGAAAACGGTTCAGAGAAGAGCCACCAAATAGGGTAAAGGGGATGGAAGGCTACTCCTATGAAGAAAGGCTAAAAAGGTTGGGGCGCTTTAACCTGGAAAAGAGGACGGGTTGAGGGGAGATATGATAGAAGTCTATAAATCTAAGGGAACGGGAGTGGAAACGGGTAAACGTAGATCGATTGTTTACCTTATCCGAATATTAGAAAGACTAGGGGACATGCAATGAAGCTACAGGGTAAACTATTTACGGACTAATAAAAGAAAAATATTTTTTCACCTCAACGTGTAATCAAAAACTCTGGAATTTGTTACCGGGAGGAGGTAGTGAAGGCTGTTAGTGTAGCTGGGTTTAAAAAAGGTTTGGACAAGTTCCTGGAGGAAAGGTCCATAAACCATTATTAAGAAGGGACCCAGGATATCAATGCTTGAACCAATACAAGCATTGTGGAACCTGTGTCCCTTGGGGAAACTGCTAGGTACGTATGACCTAGATTGGCCACTGTTGGAAACAGAATACTGGGCTTGATGGACCTTGGTCTGACCCAGTATGGCATATCTTATGTTCTTATGTTCTTATGTAGCAGTGCGTCAGGGGGAGTTTTTGACGTCCCTCGATCTCACCGAGGCCTATTTACACATTCTCATCCGGTCCTCTCATCAACGGTTTCTCCGCTTCGCGCTTCCGTGGGGCCACTTCCAATTCCGGGCCATGTCGTTCGGACTCGTCACGGCTCCCCGCACCTTCACAAAGGTAATGGTTGTCGTCGCGGCGGCCTTGCGCAAGGAGGGCATCCTGGTCCATCCGTATCTCGACGACTGGTTGATTCGAGCAAAGTCCAGTCGGGAGTGTGTGCAAGTCACGAGCAGGGTGGTGGCTCTGCTGCGGTCCCTCGGCTGGGTGGTGAACGAATGCAAGAGTTGTCTGTGTCCGACGCAGGATCTCGAGTACCTGGGGGTTCGCTTCGACACAGCACGGGGCTTGGTGTGCCTTCCGGAGCGCCGCTCTCTAGCGTTGCGGGCTCTTGTCCGACTCTTCCGAGGGATGCCCGCTCCGTCGGCGTGGTGGTACCTGCGGCTCCTCGGAACGATGGCAGCGACCTTGGAAGTGGTGCCTTGGGCGCGCTTCCACATGCGTCCGCTGCAGAGTGCTCTTCTGCGCCGTTGGTCCAACCAGTTCGACTCATTGAACAAGAGATTGCCTTGCCCAAGGGCGGTTCGCCGATCACTCCGGTGGTGGCTCTCCTCCGCGAACCTGTCGCGGGGATTCCCTTGGAGCCTCCACTTTGGGTTCCGTTCACAACGGATGCGAGCTTAACCGGCTGGGGGGCTCACTGCGAGACCCGCTTCGCTCAGGGGGAATGGTCTCCCCGGGAGGCTTCTTGGTCGATCAACCGTCTCGAATTAAGGGTGGTACGGCTAGCCCTGTTGGCCCTGGAGACTCTAGTCCTCGGCCGTCCGGTGCGAGTCCTGTCGGACAATGCGACTACAGTAGCTTACATCAATCGCCAAGGGGGCACCGGCAGCGTGTCCTTGGAGGCAGAAGCGACGGCCTTGTTCAATTGGGTGCAGACTCGTCTTCCGGCAATCTCGGCAGCACACATTGCAGGCGCAGACAATGTCCAGGCCGATTTTCTCAGCAGAGTGCGGGTAGACCCCGGAGAGTGGGAGCTAAACCCACAGGTTTACGCGCAAATAGTCCGGCGGTGGGGTCCGCCCATCATGGATCTCATGGCGACATTTCAATCGGCCAAGACGGGGCGCTTCTTCAGCAGACGAAGGGAGCGCATGTCGAGGGGCTCGACGCTCTCATTCAGCCGTGGCCAACGTCCGGTCTTCTTTACGTCTTTCCTCCGTGGGCTCTGATCGGCCGGGTCGTGCAACGCATCGAGAGCCATCGGGGTCGAGTGTTACTGGTGGCCCCGGATTGGCCCCGGAGGCCCTGGTATGCCGATCTGGTCCGCTGCGCGACGGCGTTCCTTGGCTCCTGCCCGCGCTGCCGGATCTTCTTCTTCAGGGTCCCTTGCGGATGCCCCAAGTGGATCGATTCTCGCTTACGGTTTGGCCATTGAGAGGGCTCGGCTGAAAAAGAAGGGCTACTCCCCCGCGGTGATTTCTACCCTTCTGCGGGCGAGGAAAACGTCCACTTCTCTTACTTACGTTCGGATTTGGAGGATCTTTGAGGACTGGTGCTCCCGGCGGGGAGTCCGGGCGGCGACGGTTTCCGTACCCGTCGTTTTAAGTTTTCTTCAAGGATGGTTTCGATAAGGGCCTTGCGGCTAGTTCCCTGAAAGTCCAGTTGGCGGCTATCTCGTGTTATCGAGGCAAGGTTTTGGGCCGTCTTCTCGGTGCTCATCCGGATGTACGTCGTTTCCTTACGGCTGTTTTTCATTTGCGGCCCTCCCGCAGAATTTTCGTTCCTCCTTGGGACTTGAATTTAGTGCTGAGGGCCCTGGTTCGTGAACCTTTTGAGCCCCTGAGTAGGGCGTCCCTGAAAGATCTCACGCTGAAGACGGTTTTTTATTGTAGCCATCTGTTCGGCACGGCGCATTTCTGATCTGCATGCATTGTCCTGCCGAGAACCTTTCTTGTCTTTTTCCGCGGATCGGATCGTCCTCCGTCCGGTCCCTTCCTTTTTGCCAAAGGTAGTGTCTCCTTTTCACATGAATCAGGCAGTGTTCCTTCCGGTGCTTTCTTCGAACTCTGTCGGGTCGGTGGACAAAGGTCTTCACCGGCTCGATGTGGGTCGTACGCTTCGTCGTTATTTAAAGGCTACCGAGACTTTTCGGAAAACTGACCGTCTTTTCGTGCTCTTCGGGGGTGCGTGTAAAGGGGAGGCGGCGGCTAAGGCCTCCATTGCAAGATGGCTCAAGGAAGCGATCGCGTCCGCGTATCTGTTGCAGCAGCGGTCTATTCCGGAGGGGCTACGGGCTCATTCCACTAGGGCTCAGGCGACCTCTTGGGCGGAGTATAGCCTAGTTCCGCCAGCAGATATCTGTAAGGCGGCCACTTGGTCGTCTCTGCATGTTTTCAGTAAACACTATCGCTTAGATGTGTCAGCGGCTCGGGATTCCTGTTTTGGTTCGGCGGTTCTGCGTGCCGGATGGCAAGGTCCCGCCCGGTCTTGACTGCTCTGTTACATCCCGATTGTGGAGGACTAAACTGGATTACCGAACAGGAAATGGAAATTACACTAACCTGGTAATTGTAGTTCCTGGAGGGTCCAGTTTAGTCCTCCTTCCCTCCCGACTATCTGCTATAATAATGCGGCGCGCTTTTCCGAACGGTTGATCATAAGACGGTTTCTCTTTTCCGTTCGAACCTTTTTTCTTTACAGACGCGTTTTTTGCTATGGCTCTTCCTTTTCTCAGGTGTTCAGTCAACTCCTGAGATTTCT
Organism: Ichthyophis bannanicus; assembly: GCA_033557465.1. Taxonomy (NCBI): domain Eukaryota; kingdom Metazoa; phylum Chordata; class Amphibia; order Gymnophiona; family Ichthyophiidae; genus Ichthyophis; species Ichthyophis bannanicus. Next base: position 36,559,636 of record CM066047.1, on the reverse strand, counting down.
GATGCTGAGCTGTGTTTTGATTGCCGGGGCGTCGGTACCGGCGCAATGCAGTGTTCTGACTTCCTCGTTTGGGGAGGGGGTTGGATATTTCTTGGGGGGAACAATTGTTCTTTAATTATGTCATTTTCTATATTAATCTAAAGTGTTGCTTCATTAAGTATGCTTTGTTACTAGTACACTGGGGGCTTCTGGGAGCTCCGTCTGCATATATACTACAGAAGACTTGATTGGTCCAGTCTCCAGGCTGCAGGAGGAGGCACTACCCGATTGTGGAGGACTAAACTGGACCCTCCAGGAACTACAATTACCAGGTTAGTGTAATTTCCATTTCTTGTGCATCTACACATGTAGTGTACTGCATAATATGTCCCTGTTCTTTGCTGTACATTGGCAAAACTAATCGTGCGTTTCAAACTCGCATGATTGAACATCGAAGCAAATTGAAATGCAAACGCTTAGAGGCTCCCATAGTAGAACATTGCTTGTCTTTGCATCATGCTTTTGAAGATTTACGTTGCTTTTGTGTGACGCAAGTGCAACAACCACAACAGGGCCGCACTAGAGATGAAACATTATTATACGTTGACAACAACGTTGGATACATTTATTGCAGACTGTTACGCCATTGGGTTTAAATGCCCGCATAGAGTGGGAATCTTGCATATGATGTCGTAACTGTGACGCTTCATTCATGTTTGGTTTTCCTGATTTAAGAGGCGCATGCGCGGTGTTTTTTTTACAACCGCTTAGCAGTTCAGCATGTTCATGCGGATAGAACGCCAGCGCATAACATTGAAAAGTGAGTAAGAAACTTCCTTATACGAGAATGTGAAGTTTGAGAGCATCAATGAAGAAAGTAAAGTTCATATGTGCTGTTCTTTATTTTCAGAGTTTAGCAATTTCCCCTGAAGAACCCTGAATTGCGCTTAGCGCTCGATAGCGTTGGGAAAGAATTTATCATTCAGTATTAAACAGAATCAAGCAATTTTTGCTGCGAAAGAATTATACACTTCAACATCAAACAAAGCTAAGCAATTTTTGTTATTGTCTGCTATTGAAGGAGATATTTTTAAATACAATTATCTTGAAAATATTTAACAAAGAAGGTGGCTATCCTGTGGTTGGTCGTTGATGTGAAAGCGAGGGTAATGAGTCAGAGCTTCTGACTTCAACCCTGAGATACTGAGACCACATAGCTGCCGATAAAAAAGTTGTTATTTTATAATTCTCATATTCATAAGTATTTGCAGTTTTTGATTTAGAACCTAATACTTTCTAGTTGCAACTACAGAAACTTCTGGTTTAGACAGACCAGCTGTCCAACTAGCATAGTAAACTGTGGTCCCTGTGCGAGCAAAACATAAGTTACCAGCAATAAGAGTTAGCTAATACCCATTCACTGGTGGCTTTATGCAGATCAGTTCGGTTATATAGGATAGAATATTTCAACTCTTGTGCTTCCCAGGGCCATTGGTCCGCCAGCTTAGTTCCTCCACAGAAGAAACAATCATAAATTTGAAGACTGGACGCTCCATCTCCTCTAGCGCAATGAACAAAGTTCCCTGGAGGTGTGGGGATTTGCAAACTCTGCCTTCATAGCCTCATAAAATGTGTGATGTATTCGATAAAGTGCATAAAATATGAGTTTTTAGTGTTACGCTGTATATATATAAAGGTTCCAGAGTCCAGTTCCTCCCCCTGCTATACGTAAACCAACTACTGAACCCCTGCTTCCACTGGCTAGGTTCAAGTAGGAGTGATCCGTAAGGGGATTCCAAGCACCTGTTTTAACACTTCTGTGTCTCAAGGAAGGAACAGTCTTTCTAAATTGGCTTTACGATTATCCCCCATCTTGCCCAGTAGGGCCACCCGACCAAGTAAATAGTACACGCATTTCCCACTTTTGGCAGAAGTATGCATCTTTAGATGGCTTACTGTAGGTGGATGGGGAATGCTCCCGCGGGTACATTTTCCCCATCCGTACGCTCCTTCAGTACACATATATTTCGCATCATAATAGTAGGCTTGTTCCCAAGTCCCACATTTGTGAATAGTCATTTTCTGTTGTGAGACATCACAGGCATCAAAGTATAGGGGTACGGGTCTTGTGTATCCCCCATCCCAATCATTCCATCGCACCTCTAAAACATAATATGAAGGCTTCTGACGGTGATTAACAAGTTTTGCTCTTTCCTTTTTGTACAGATATTTAACTCTGTACCATTATACATGCATCGGCTAACTATACCAGTACAAGTATGGTAAGAATGGTAAAGTACAGTTTGGGTAACCTTTTACCCAGTTCGGGTAGTGGTTATAACAAGCTGCATAGTGGTGTAGAGCAAAGGTTGTCTCGAGGGACCCCAGGTCTTACCGCAAAATGAAAACATAATAGGAAATCAATCTTAATCACAATCTGATGACTGGATTGAAATGTTTAGAATTCGGGAATGTGACGACTTCTTTTCCCAGCTTCCACCGGACGTAGACCTGTCAGCTTCCGCGCCGTGTGACAGGAGTAGGGTTTTAGATCCTCAGGCTTCTGCCGTACCTAGACCTGCCAGCTTCCACACCGTGTGACCGGAGTAGGGCCGTAGCTTCTAAAGACTTTCACAGTAGTGGCTGCCTTCGCAGCGTGAGCCGCCATGGGGTTGCAGGGTCAATTTATCTGAAGTCCATGACCAAGTTCAGGACGGGCTGCTAACTTTACTCGACTGTGATGGATTCCAAGGATTCGTAGTTCGGCAACTTTGACTGCTGTTTAGTTGATAAGATAACAACATAAGGTCTCTTCCAATGTGGTGCCCCACCGGTGGTCCTTCCTCCACTCTTGCTTGATCCACATCGAGACGCCAGGACTTGAAAGGCATTTAGTGGTTTCGTTCAGATTGAGATGGGCAGTTGATCTTGTAACCCACGTATGGAGATTCTGCTCAAAACAGAAACTTAAAGCCAATAGTTCTTGTCTAGTAAGTTCTCAGATCCAATTTGTTGGCATATCTGCCTTTTATGCCCCTGGGAGGATAGTAGGCAGGGGTCACCCTATACAGAATCTCAAAAGGGGAAACTCCTAATGACCTTAGTGGCGGCTTAGAGTCTCCTAATAAGGGCTATAGGAAGAACGCTGGGTGCCACTTCAAGTGAACTTCTTGACAGAGTTTATATAACTGAGATTTGCAGGGTTCTATTCATGCGCTCTTAGGGGGAAGACACTTGTTCCTGAACTCTGGGGTCCCTGTACGCAGTATGCAATTTCCACTGCACCTGCATAGCTCGTGCTAACTGTTTTGAGTCACCTGAAATACAAATGAGGGACCCGTTATCTGAACCTTAATAGTCAATGGTATCCCAAATCGGGGGATATCTTCATGAAGCGAATTGTTGGTGACCCTTCTCTAGCTTTCTCAGTTCTGGTGGGGAAAGCTTCTACCCACCCAGAAAAGGTAGAGACTAAGGACCCACAGGTAATGATATCCATTTTGTCTCGTGGCATTTCAGTAAAATCCACCTGGAGATTACTCATGGGGGTAACTCCTACTGACTGAACTCTTGGGGGTGGGCCAGGACCTTGCTTGGCATTATTCTTAGCACCTGTTAAACATTGTTGAGCCACTGAGGCAGACAGAGGTCCTAATAATGGAATACAGAAATGAGGTTTGAGGGCTTTTTCCATTGCAGTCTTCCCTAATGTGTGGCCTGATGAAAAGCATGAACAAAGGCTGGACCTAAAGCTTCAGGAATTACTGTGGGTCCTGGAGGTGAGCCACCCTCTGGAGGTGGCAACACTATCCAGCCCTTTTCTGTTAGGACACCCCCTTCCTTTTCGCAGAAATAGTCTAACTCCCTTGTGGTGTATCTGGGGGCCCATGAGCTAAGGGGCACAGGGAATAAGGCTGCCTGAACTGAGGTATCGTGGGTCAACACCATGTCCAGTTGTGGCTGCTTTTCGGGCTGTGGCATCGGCAAACCTGTTTCTTTGTGTGATTTCTCCTTCTCCGGCCTGATGACCCCGGCAGTGCATGACTGCAACTTGCTTAGAGGCCCACACTGCATCGAACAATGGTCAATATCTTCATGACCATATTTGATGGACTTGCCTCCTGACGTTATCAACCCTTGTTCTTTGTACAGGGCCCCATGTGCGTGCAAAGTTTGTAAAGGCATATTTGGAATCTGTGTATACATTTAAATGAAGCCCTTTTCCTAGTATCAGCGCCCTGGTGAGGGCTATCATTTCAGCTTTCTGTGCTGAAGTCCCCGGGCCAAAGCTGAAGGACTCAACTACCAGATGAAGGGTCACCACTGCATACCCGGCACCACTTTGACTGCTGTTGGTGTCCATTAACGACAAGACTAGCTACTTCCATCCACAAAGAAAGTCTGTTCAGGATTCTCCAACGGGACATCAGCCAAATCCAGCCCCCCCCCCCCTCCCCCCCCCCCCCATCGCGACTTGAGAAAACAGTGTCCATAAATTTCCAAAACAGTCATGATCAGGGGGGCCAGAACCAACTGGTTACAACGTAGCAGGATTCAAAGCCTTGACTGACCATCAATTGCAATCGAGGATTCTCACACAGCATACTTTGATACTTCAACATTCGCGAATTTGTGAACCAGAAATTTCCTTTGTGTTCCCTAAGGGTCAAGAGAGAGTGTGGTACGATGACTCGAAGATTCTGTCCCAAAGTGAGCTTGTCAGCTTCGCTCACTAAGAGGGCTGTGGCTGCAACAGCTCTCAAACACGGGGCTAGCCTTTTGCAACTGTATCCAATTGTTTTGATAAATAGGCCACTGGTCGCGGCCAAGATCCAAGAGATTGAGTCAACACTCCCAAAGCATTGCCTTGTGACTCATGAACATAGAGGCGGAAAGGTTTCTGGACATCTGGCAGACCCAGAGCTGGTGATGACACCAAGGCGGCCTTCAAAGATCGTAATGCTGCATCCTGGTCAGGTCCCCATTCCAATGGAGACCTCTCCATTCCTTTGGTGGCTTGATACAATGGCTTTGCCAACAGCGCGAAGTGGGTATCCATATTCGGCAGTAGCCGGCAGCTCCCAAGAAGGCCCTCACCTGCTTTCTGGTGGTGGGGGTAGGGATGCGGCATACGGCTTCCTTTCGCTCGAGTCCCAATCTCCGGACCCCTCTAGACAGATGGAATCCTAGGTATTTTACTTCGGTTTGGCACAACTGCGCTTTGGTTCTTGAGACCTTGTATCCGGCTTCATTCAGAAGATGCAAGAGATCACTGGTGGGTTGTAAACATTCACTTTCCGAATTGGTGGCTATCAGCAGGTCATCCACATATTGGAGTACGACTCTTTTTCCTGGAGCAAAGAGTAACTTGATAGATCTTGATTAAGAGCAGCACTGAAGATGGTGGGTGAGTTCTTGATCCTTGGGGTAATTGAGTCCAGTGAGTTGGCCCCGCCTTCCTGTTGTAGGATCTTCCCATTCAAAGGCGAACAAAAGCTGACTGGTGGGGGCTAGGCGTATGCAAAAGAAAGCATCTTTTAAATCCAAAATGGTGACGGACGTAGCCTCAGCAGGGATCAGTCCCAGGAGAGTATAAGGATTTGGTACCACTGGATGTATAGTTTCAACTGCCTCATTCACTCGCCTCAGATCTTATCTGGGTGGTAATCCCCCGCCCTGGTTTCTTAACTGGGAGAAGGGGATTGTTCCAAGGTGACTGGCATTCTTCAAGAAGTCCATACTTCAGCAGTTTCATCAGATGGCAGTGGATACCTTCAATAGCTGGTCGAGGAAGAGGATACTGTTTTCACATGCACTGGTTCCGCTCCTGGCTTGAGGGTGACAATGATGGGGGCTATGTTCTTCACTAGGCCAGGTGGATTATCCTCCGCCCACACTTCAGGCGGAGCTGAAAGGTTGGTGGGTATACAGGAACTATCTGTCTTGGTTGGTGAGGAACTATAGAACCGCCACGCTTCTCGGGGGACAGTCAGCACCATCAATCCAGCAGGCTTTGAGTTTACAGTCATTTGCATTCCTCCTCCTTCTACAGAGGATATATGCGAGTGGTGCTTTGCAAGCATATCTCGGTACTATAGTGCAATAGGGCATTGGGGCATGTTCAAGATGTGTTGCTTTATTTTCTGCCCCCCTAGTTCACACATGCGGTTTTGCAGGAAAGGCTTGGTGGCCCTAGCTCCAGTGGCCCCAACAATGATGACAGATCGAGAGGACAAAGGGTCCACGGGATTTGCCACCACTGAATGTTCTGCTCCTGTATCCACCATATATTGATCCCCTATTTTCAAACTGACCATAGGCTCCTGGGGACCCAGGGTAAACTTGGAGCCCGGTCTGGCCTAGTCTTCAGCAATATCATAGTCCTCAGCAACTGCCACTCCCTCAATAGCTTCTTCTCTCTCTTGCCGGAACTGTGCTCAGTTTACTCCTCCTCGACTCTGAAATCGGCCTCTTGTTCTCCAAGTGCTCCTTCCTCCCCACCAGGGGGTGGAGCCAAGATGCGGGCATTCATTTTTCCAGTGTCCTTCTTCTCTACAATGGGCACACTGATTCGCACCCAATGGAGGCCTGCTATTTCCGCGGCCTCTTCCACGTTCTCTGGTCCTTTGGTTAGGAAAACCTCCTCCACTTCGTTCAACGAAAGCGGCAGCAAAAAGATCTGCTTGCTTTTTCATTTTCCATTCAGTTTCTCTGTTACGCTCACTTTCACGATTCACAAACACTTTCTGAGCAACTTCCATTAACTGTGCTGTATTCATGCCCGCAAATCCATCCATTTTCTGTAATTTTCGCTTGATATCTCCCTGGGACTGACTGACAAAGGCTGCGTTCACCATGCGCAAATTTTCCTGGGCTGCTGGATCATATGGGGTGTATAATCTATAGGCTTTCAGACTACCGTTCATAAAAAGCCGCTGGGCTCTCATCTGGACCCTGGAGGATTTCTGACACTTTCCCGATATTCATATCCTTCTGGCCTCCCCTCCTCGGCCCTGCAACAAGGCCTGGCAAAATCGAGTTAGGGCCGCCGCCCCCCTTTCATCATTCGGATCCCATCAGGGATCTTCATTTGGGAAAGCTGCGGCAGCTGCTTTGCGATTCATATCTGCTCCCTCTACAGGGTTCTCTTCTAGCCAGCGGATAGCCGCTTGCCCGATTCGCGCTAGATCCTCAGTATTAAAGAGAGTGGACAGGAGCTGGTGACAATCAGACCAGGTAGGCTGATGAGTTTGCATTATTCTTGACATTAGTTCAGTTAAATCTTGGGGCTTTTCAGTATAAGATACATAATGTTGTTGTAATTAGTATCGCTGTATATAGTTCAACCCTGTTAGCCAAGTTGTAACTCCTGTTCCTTGTAAAACCAAACAGAATGTGTTTTGGTCGTTTTGTTATACTGTAAACCGCGCTGATGCCGAATCGTGCGGTATATAAGCAAATGTAATAAAATAAATAAAATAAAATAAAATGCGTTTTCCAGTTCAATAAATCAGTAGTGGAGAAAGGTACATAGATTACACTGGCTGGTCCTGGCGCCATCTGGCCCTGGTCATTCAGGATAGGTAAACCAGGCACCTGACGTAATGGCATTAGACGTCCCTCCTTTTCCTCTTCACAGTAGTACTTCTTAAATCCTATGATTGCCGGGTATAGGCATCCTCAACAGGTGACCCCGATCTGGCGAGAGAGTCTCCGCTCTTGGTATGCTCAGGGGATGCTGGCCCTCCTGAAGCACTCGGGCTGGACTCTGGACTGTCACTCAGGGGAGGGACTCTCCTGCCGTTGCGGCGGTAATCGCTGTGCTTCTGAATCAGGCTCTGCCGGGAGTGCCAGAGACGTGGGAACTAGCCTATATGGGTACTGAGGTAAACGGGTCAGGATATCTGGGGACTCTGGAGCGGAATACACAGGTAGCTTCCCTTCCTCAAGCATCCGAGCCCCCCTCGTGGTTGCAACTAATATTCTACACTGTTCCTCATAGCAACGCCTTATCCAAGAGGTCGCTTCTCACAAATACTTAACCAGGAATCTATATACGGGAACTGATCAGGGTGTTCTCTCCTTACAACCTGATGGACACGGGATGCTACGCTAATATTAAAGGTGCCCTCACGGGGCCATGAAGTTACTAGCAGAGGCCCTCCCTTTCACAAAGCATTCCTAATCGGGATGGAGACATTTTAATTCCGTAGTCTCCGGTAAATCCCTTACTGAAATTCTTGATCATACATTGCAACGGAGTTTGCGTGGACTCCGTCCCTCCCATCATTACAATTTTGGACGTACACGACAAGAGACAATAGGGGCGGGTAGAATGGCTGCAGGTAAGGGGTACATTCAGCCCAAATAACAATGAAGGAGACAAACACCAAACGCTTCCTTCTTTTTTCGATCTGGGCGTGGTCGCCCGGCCAGGAACTGCGCTACTCAGGAGTCCGCTCTCACGTGGTCTATATCAAGACCTCTCATTCATACACCCACACAACCAACCTGCTAGCAACGTTTTCCCAAATTCCCAAGGCCTTACTGACTAACCATACCAAAGGGTCGGTGGCTTCTGCGTCACTACCACTTAGCGAGGCGTACTAAGACCACCCTTGAGAGGTGATCAAGCTCTCATATTTTTAGTTGCCATACCATACCAAACCTTACTATCTGAGTAAAAAGAAAACTTCTACTCACCGGATCCGGTTCCCGATACCAAACCAATACATGGGTTGGAGCCTGGACTCCCCTTGGGTTCGGAGGTGTTGGCCAGCTGGACCCAGTAGTCCGCCGAGGCCAGCGGAACCCTCTCAGATACAAGAGGACCGGTGGCGCTTGAGTTTTCCCCTGCGGTTGGACAGACACGGTTCCAACCGGACCAAACCTGGAGGCAAAAGTACGTGGAATATTCACTTGAATACCATCCACTACTCGCACATTCCCAGCCAATGCACCAGGAATATGTAGCAGCGAAGTGCACGCAATGAATAAAACCAGAAGTCAATTGCAGATTCCAAGCCAATTTATTGTGCACAGGCTCCGACGAGGAGTGCATCCAAAAGTGACTGAGCAATGGAGAACAGAAGCAAATTCCTTATATACAATTTTACACTTCTGATACAGGCAAACTTTCTATTGGTCCCAACGCCCCCTACACCTGTCCAATCGGGGACCCTCTCTGGGCCTAGCACCCTGTTGCCCCTTCTCAGGCTATTCTAACAAAAGCACAATTGCTAGACATTGATACATTTCTACTGCAAGGTCATTTCTAGCTCAGAGAATGTGAGAATGCAGAACACTGGAACATATCTTTCACCAGCATAGAAGAAATTAATAAAGGAGTCATACAAACTTATCAAAAGCAGTTTAAAGCGATTTAAGGCAGATTCTCTTACTTTCACTGACTTTGGTCTTTCTTAGCTCTACTGGTCTCAGGTAGGGGTGGGTACTCAGGCCTAGCTTACAGGCCTCAAGATGTTCACAGGCTATTGTAGGCCTTAGCCGGCCACAGAAGGAAGTCCATAAAACTGCCAGCATGGTTTAAAGGGGAGGTCAGAGAGGCTGTTGTTGCCAAAAAATCATCTTTTAGGAAATGGAAAAAAGAGCCAAAACGACGAAACCTGAAACAGCACATGCACTGGCAAGTCAAATGCAAGACACTGATAAAGCAGGCAAAGGGAGAATTTGAGAACGCTTTCTGCCGGAAGCAAAAACGCGATATACAGATTTTTTCAAGTACATTTCGTAGCAAAAAACCTGTGAGAGAGTCAATTGGTCCATTAGATGATAAAGGAGTTAAAGGGGCACTAAGAGGCGACAAGGCGATAGCGGAGAGACTGAATGAATTCTTTGTTTCGGTCTTTACTGAGGGAGATGTAGGGATGTTACCCATGACTGAAGTGGTATTTAAAGGTGCGGAAGAATTGAAGAAATATCGATACATCGGGAAGATGTATTACAACTATTATATAAACTGAAGAGTAGCAAATCACATGGGCCAGATGGTACACATCCAATGGTGTTGAAAGAACTGAAATATGATATTGGCAGACCTGCTATTAGTAATCTGTGAATTTTCATTAAAATCATCTGTAATTCCTGAAGATTGGAGGATCGCCAATGTAACGCCAGTTTTTAAAAAGGGTTCCAGGGGTGATCCGGGAAACTACAGACCGGTGAGCCTCATGTCAGTACCGGGAAAAATGGTAGAAACCATCATAAAGTATAAAATTACTCAGCATGTAGATAGTCATGGCCTAATGTGAGACAGCCACATGGCTTTAGACAAGGAAGATCTTGTCTTACTAATCTAATATGTTTTTTTGAAAGTGTGAATAAACAGGTGTACAAAGGTGAGTCGGTTGATATAGTGTATTTGGACTTTCAGAAAGCCTTTGACAGGTCCCTCATCAGAGACTTTTGGCAAAACTAAAGAGTCATGGGATAGGAGGCAGTGTACTACTGTGGATCCAGAACTGGTTAAAAGATAGCACAGCAGAGGGTTGGGCTAAATGGCCAATTTTCCCAATGGAGAAAAGTGAATAGTGGGGTACCCCAGGGATCTGTGCTGGGTCCGCTGCTTTTTGACATATTCATAAATGACCTGGAAAGTGGAATAACGAGTGAGGTTATGAAATGTGCAGATGATACAAAACTATTTACAGTTGTTAAAACTCAAGAGGATTGTGTAAAATTGCAAGAGGATCTTGATAAATTGGAAGACTGGGCATCAAAATGGCAGATGAAATTTAATGTGGACAAGTGCAAAGTTATGCACCTAGTGAAGAACAACCCAAACTATGGTTACACGATGCAAGGTTCCACATTAGGAACCACCACCCAGTAAAAAGAGTTAGGCGTCATTGTGGATAGCATGTTAAAACCCTCGGCCCAGTGTGCAGCGGCAGCAAGAGAGCAAATAGAATGCTAGGTATCATAAGGAAAGGAATGGAAAATAAAACAAAAGATATTATAATGCCTCTATATCGTTCCATGGTGAGACCGCACCTTGAAGATTGTGTACATTTCTGGTCGCCGTATCTTTAAAAAGGATATAGCGTTATGAGAAAAGGTTCAGAGAAGAGCCACCAAAATGGTAAAGGGGATGGAAGGATACTCCTATGAAGAAAGGCTAAAAAGGTTAGGGCTCTTTAACCTGGAAAAGAGACGGCTGAGGGGAGATATGATAGAAGTCTAAAAATTAATGAATGAAGTGGAACGGGTAAACATAGATCGATTGTTTACGTTATCAGAATATGGAAAGACTATGGGACATGCAGTGAAGCTACAGGGTAAACTATTTAAAACTAAGAAAATATTTCTTTACTCAACGTGTAATCAAACTCTGGAATTTTTTACTGGAGAATGTAGTAAAGGCTGTTAGTGTGCTGGGTTTAAAAAAGGTTTGGACAAGTTCCTGGAGGAAAGGTCCATAAACCATTATTAAGAAGGGACCCAGGATAAATATTTCTTTTATTAGTCTTAAATAGTTTACCCTGTAAGCTTCACTGCATGTCCCCTAGTCTTTCTATATTCTGATAACGTAAACATCGATGGTTGAAAGATTACAGATGACACAATTTGCAATAGGAAAATTCTTGTTAGGAGTTAGGAAATATGAGAAGGGTTGTCCATTGTTGAGGAGATCACATTGGTTACTCATTCAAGAGCATTGTATCTTTAAGCTGGTGGTTTTATTATTTAAGGTGATGAGAAATTCTTGTTGTTGTTAAGTGCCGTTGAGTTGGAGTCGACTCATGGCGACCCTCTGGATAGCTATCCTAAATTGTGTTCGGTCTTCAGTCAGGCGGCTCATTGTTGACAGACTGGTACCCATAGCTGCTGTTATTGTATCGATCCATCTCATTGCAGGCCTTCCTCTTTTGCGTTGACCTTCTATCTTGCCAAGCATGATGTCTTTCTCTAATGATCTCTTTCTTCGAATGATGTGTCCAAAGTATGAAAGTCAAAGTATAGTCATCTGAGCTGCTAAAGAAAGCTTAGGTTTGATCTCCGCTAGTACCAACTGGTTTGTTCTTCGGGAAGTCCATGGTTTACACAGTATTCGCCACCAGCACCATAATTCAAAGGCATCAATTTTCTTCCTGTCTGTCTTTTTCACTGTCCAGCTTTCACATCCATATGATGGTATTGACAATACCATGGCTTGATCATGTCGAATCTTTGTATGGAGAGAGACCTCGCTGCTCTTGAGAAATCTTATCTAAGTCTTTCATAGCCATTCTGCCAAGAGCAATGTGTCGTTTGATTTCTTGACTGCTTGTTGCTTCTTATTGATAGTTGATCCAAGTAGGTTAAAGTTGTTCACAATTTCAATTTCTTCTCCTTCAACGATGAAACCTGTGGATTATGCCATTTGTCCTTGATCTTTGTCTTCTTTAAATTAAGGTGCAGGCCCATTTTGAGACTATGTTCTTTGATGTGAGAAGCAAATGTTTCAGATCATCTTCACTTTCAGCCAGTAATGTAGTATCTCAGCATAGCGAAGGTTGTTGATGAGTCTTCCACCATTCTTCACACCTCTGTTGTTTTCATCCAATCCTGCTTCTCTGATGATTTGTTCTGCGTATTATTAAACAGTAGGGGGAAAGTATGCAGCCTTGTCTTACACCGTTGCTTATTTTAAACCATTCTGTTTCTCCTTATAAGAACATAAGAACATAAGATAGGCCATACTGGGTCAGACCAAGGTCCATCAAGCCCGTATTCTGTTTCCAAACAGTGGCCAATCTAGGTAAATATCGTACCTAGCTGAGTTTCCTCCCCAAGGGACACAAGGGTTCCACAATGCCTGTATTGGTTCAAGCATGGATATGCCTGGGTCCCTTCTTGAAATAATGGTTTTATGGACCGTTCCTCCAGGAACTTGTCCAAACCTTTTTTAAACCCAGCTACATTAACTGGTGAGGACTGGGTGAGCTTTTATCGTCGTTAGGCCGGGTTACTTACAGCCTCTGCGTTAACAAAATTTCCAGGAGTTTTTTGATTACACGTTGATGTGAAAAACTTTATTTCTTTTAGTTCAGTGTCATTGATTTAATAGTTTACCCTGTAGCTTCATTGCATTGTCCCCATAGTCTTTCTATATTCTGATAAGGTAAACAATCGGATCTATCGCGTTTACCCACTTCACCACTCCGTTCATTAAGGTTGGAGAGGACTTCTATCATGATCTCCCGCTCAGCCGTCTGCCTCTGTTTTCCTAAGTGGTGTTTGAGTTTTTTTAGTAAGATGTTTGAAAGAATCGCCCTAACCTTTTTTGGTGCGGTGTTCCGGTGCTTGTCGTCCTTAGGAGTATCCTTCCTTCCAGCACTGTTTACCATTTTGGTGGCTCTTTCTCTTGAAACCGGTTCTAAAATCGCTATATCCTTGTTTTAAAGTTATACGGGCGACCAGAATTGCACACCAATATTCAAGGTGCGGTCTCAACCATGGAATCGTATATATGATTGGGTCATTTATATAATATCTTGGTTTGATTCTTATTTTCCGCATTTCCTCATTCCGTTTTTCTCTGATCATTACCTAGCATTTTCTATTATTTGTCTCTTTTCTTGGCCGCCGCTTTGCACACTGGGTTTTTTCTTTTTTTTTTTTTCGAAGGTTTTAACTTATGGTGATCCACCATGACGCCTAAATCTTTTTTTCCCCTTGATTGGTGGTTTCCTAATGTGGAACCTTGGCATCGTGTAACTTCATAGTTGTGGGTTGTTCTTACCTAGGTGCATAACCTTGCACTTGTCCACCTTAAATTTCATCTGCCATTTTGATGCCCATAGTCCCCTTCTCCTAATTTGTTTATCAAGATCATGCTGTGCAATTTTGTCTCTTTATTCAACTTGCCTGCTTGGTTTTTAAACAACTTTTAATGTAGGTTTGTGTGGCATCTGTAAATTTGATATACACCCTCACTCGTTATTTTCTATTATAGCCAAGGGACATGTTTATGAGATTTGTCAATAAAGCAGCATGATCAACCCATCGTCATTATGTGTGAATTTGTGGGTGACACCAGTATTCACCTTTCTCCATTGGGACTATTGGCCATTTTTGCCTACCCTCTGCTTCGACGCGGGTTTGAAGATGACCAGTGTACTGTTAGTCGGAGCAAGAAGTAGGAGAAGCTGTCATCTCTTATCCCCTTGATTTCTGTCATGTTAGGTTTGTCCATAGTAATGTCTCATGTGATGGTAGTTACCTTGTCAAAGGCTTTCTGAAAGTCCATGTGATGCACAATATTTATTTATCTTGCGAATGCCTTGTTTGGACTGTCATCCTTTTTTGTCAACCTGAGTGATTGCACTACTTCAAAAAAACAGAACAGATTAGTAAGAACAAGATCTTCTTTGTATGTTATATAACGCAGGGTTGGGCTGTCTCCCAATGTAGGTGGCCGTGACTATCTTACATGCTGAGTAAGAGTTTTTATTCTTTATGATGGTTTCGTACCATTTTTCCTGGTACTGATGTCTGGCTCACCAGTCTGTAGGTTCCCGGATTTCACCCCTGGAACCTTGTTTTTAAAAATTGGTGTTACATTGGCGATACTCCAATCTTCAGGTAATTAGAGATTGATTTTAATGATAGTTCAGCAGGAGTATCTTATAGCAGGGTCTGCAATCTCGTAGTTCAGTTGCTTCAACACCCTTGGATGTATGACCATCTGGCATAGGTGATTGTGCTTTACTCTGCCGTTTATCTAATAGTTGAAATGACATTCTTCACGATGTATCGTTATTTCCTTCAATTCTGCCGCACATTTTAAAACTTCAGTCATGGGTAACAGAAATGTATCAGCGGGTAAGACTGGACACCGCAAAAATAAGCATCGAGCCCTGGAATGCCACTTTCTCCGAAAACCATCGAGGTTTTGTGCCTACCTGCCAGGGGGCACCGCAGCAGGGCATCTTTCGACTTTTCAGGCGATAATGGTCGATTCCACCACCATGGAATGGTGGTGGTACCTGTGCCTTATGAAAGACAAGACTCTGCCGGAGCTCGATAGAGGAATCGACTCCGCTTGCTTAGGACCCAACTGGCGCCTGTTAGGCCTGGTTCCCACCCACATCTGGAAGAGGTATGCAGTGTTCCAGCATATTGGAGGAACTGGAACAGTTATAGAGGCCTTCTTCGGTAGTGGAGAAGGTTGTACTGTAGGGTCTCGAGCTCCTCAGTCTCGAGGTATCCTCCTCGGGGTCCGACAGGGGATAGCTATGCTGTGGTGCTTCAGATCCCGGACGAACTCATGTAGAATCAGGGTATCCTCCCGGGAGGGGGGGGGGAGGGGATCTCCTCGCGGGGTTTCAGGAATGCGGTGAGTTTGACGTTGCTTTTTGGTGATGCGTTACCGTGAGTTCCCTGA
Organism: Ichthyophis bannanicus; assembly: GCA_033557465.1. Lineage (NCBI taxonomy): Eukaryota > Metazoa > Chordata > Amphibia > Gymnophiona > Ichthyophiidae > Ichthyophis > Ichthyophis bannanicus. The sequence continues at coordinate 36,544,269 of CM066047.1, read as the reverse complement.
ATTTGGTGGGTCGTTTTTTTTTTTGGGGTATTTTTTATGCTCTGTCCTCCTTCTCCCATTTATCGCACTTTTTGGTATCTTCGCTTTTTTTTTTTTTTTTTTTTTTTTCGTTATTTTTGGTTATTGTGTAATTCTTTGCGTCTTGTGTCCAACCTCGCGAGGCCTGTGAGCACCTGCCCCGACGGCCAAATGGGCCACAGTGGGTCGACACCCTCTGGTCCCGATACTGGAGGTCGAGGGAGACCCACGACCGAGTACCACGACCTCGAGTCCGTTTATGGTCTCCTTGTTTCCGTTCAAATCTGTTTGCTCTTCTTGATTAATGTACAGACTTGCGCCAGGAGAAACGATCAGGTGTGTTCTGGTATACCAATGCGATAATGTGGCCTCCAAGGTTCTCATGGTTATTCAACAGTCAAAAGCTCTTGCTTGTATATTGTGCGATAAAGCACAAATAGATATCCTTTGGGTATTCGTTTAGTTCTTGTTCAAGAATCCATCTTTTCCAAAATCCGCAATGACGTCTTTGTTCATCGCCCTGTTTCCTGCAACCCGGCTTGCACTTCAGGTTAGTTCGTGTTTCCAGGTATGTTTTGTGTACGTCTCTTTTGAATAATCTTCAGTTAGAATCGTGCTGGCAGGTGGGATTTGAGTAGTAGCTGTTTGTGCGATAATTTACACAGTCAGTTGGATCACCTTCTTTTGTATTGTTATAAACACAGATCTTTTTCCAGGGCGTGGGCCATGATGTTGTCTTACATTATTTCTTGTCATTGAGCCTTGTTAAGTATGGTAAAAGCTGATCAGATTTGTAGCTTTCGTTATTATTACTTCTTAAGGAATGCCATCAGTGCCTGGTGCTTTGGTCTTTGTGATACGGGGTGACTCTTTCAATGCTGCTTTCAACTGAGCGTTCAACACCAGTGGTTCCCGATCGATAATTGTATACACCCCCCCCCGGTTGAAATCGTGGCTGTTGGTCCACTTGATCTTTATCATATAAAAACTCTGTATATTCACTTCCACCTTTTTCTTGATCTTCTCAGCATCATTCAACATAGAACCTTGAGCATCTTTTGTGTAACATTCCAATTCGAGGCTGGGAACTTTTTCTTTAACTCTCGTAAGCTTTAGGAGAAAAGCCGATCTTGTTCTTCCTCTAATAGTTTCGCTTTCTATTTCCTTGCAATGCGTCATTGCAGTACTTTTCTTTGTCCTGTTCTTGCGGCACGTTGGAAATCTCTGAGTTCGGTCGATTCTCTCTCTTTCTCCTCTGGCTTTAGCTTATAGCGTTTCTGGGCAAATTTTCAGAGTCTTCGTCCGTCATCCATTTTGGCCGTTTTTTGCTTTTTCACCTTTTGTAGAGACTTCTCGCTTTCTTCCAACACAACCTTCTTGAATGTCATTCCATAACTCTTTCCGGAGCCTCTGTCATTTGTATCTAAAGCAGCAAATCGATTTTCGCAGGCAGTCTTTAAATTCCAGTGGTATATTCTTCAAGGTCAATATTTTGCTGCATTCATGAGTGGTTTGCTCTTTTTCAACTTTTTAGCTTGAGTTTGCATACAGTAGTTGATGATCTGTACCACAGTCAGCTCCAGGTTTTGTCTTTGTTGATGTTATAGAGCTTTTTCCATTGTTGACTTCCACAGATGTAGTCAATTTGATTTTTATACAATCCATGGTGAAGTCCATGTGTACAGTCGCCGCTTGTGTTGCTGGAAGAAGGTGTTTGAGGATGACATAGATCAATGGTCTTGCAGAATTCTATCAGTCTTTCTCCAGCTCATTTCTGTTGCCAAGTCCATATTTTCCAAACTACTTTGCCTTCTCTTTGTTGCCAACTTTTGAGTTCCAGTCAGGATAAAGTGTTTGCATGTTCTGTCAATTGTCAGCTTGTACCGTGTTCATAGAACTCTTCAATTTCATTCTCTTCTGCAGCTGCTGTAGGGGCATATACGTGAATTATAGTTATGTTGATAGGCATATCCTCATAGACGAATAGTAGAGGGGTAAGCGGGAAGTTCAGGCAGTTGATCGGCATTGTATTTCATTACAGGTTCTTGCACAGTTTCTTCTTTATTTTAAATGCAAACACCATTTCTTCTTTGCTCTTTCATTTCCAGCATAGTAGACCATGTGATCATCTGCATGCAAAGTGCCCGATGCCAGTCCATTTCTAGTTCACTGACACCCAAACAGTTCAAGTTGTGCACGTTCCATTTCATTCTTGACCACCTCCAACTTCCCTTGGTTCAAATGCTTCGGGTACGTTCCATGTTCCATTGTATAAGACATCTTCACAGCTTTGACTTTCGCATTTCATGCGCAGCTACATCAGCAGTCAGACTTGCCGAGGGCTTTGATCCCAAAACAACACCATCATAAATGCTGGATTTACTCTGACAAGGTCTTCAGCTCTTCCCCAGTCAAGCTAGTCCTGTGCTGCATTTGTTCAAGAAGGTCTGTCAGGATGAATGGCTGGAATTTTTGGATTGTTGGTCGTACACCTAAGTACCTATTCTATTGACTGCACAGAACTGTTTGATTAAAATAGGACAATTTGACGAGGAGTCATCCTCTCTGTGATGAATTTGTTAGTTCGCATGATTTGATAGTCTCTTTTCATATGGTCCTCTTTTCTGTGGAGAGAAAAGCTGTTGACTTGTAGGAGAGGGAATTAAGACATGTGTATTCCCTATGGATGATTAAGTGACATTATTTTAAATCTAAATTTGTTATGAACGGGGGGAATATTGTGGTTTTTCTGTTCTCTTCTATACTTTTTTGTATTCTTCACAAACCATTAATAGTGTAAATAATTTTGAATGACATATGTACAAAATGGTATAAACATTTTTATAAATAAATAAAATGTTAATAATTAGCACCAGGATTAGGCCTTGGACTGGCTGCTGACACCAAGGGCTCCTTCCTGCGGCATTCAGAACTCACCAAAACCCTGTAGAAAACTCTTTCAGCTTCCCTTTCTCCCATTCACAGATCTCCGACTTTCCATCTTCCTGCTTGACCCTCAAGAGCCCAAACTCAAAGCATAAAACTAACTACAACAGTGGGGGTCCCCCAGGGGTCCATGAGCACCATCACTGGGCTCATGGGCCATAGGAATGACAGGCATTGATCTAAGTGGTGAAATTAAAATGAAACAATTGTGTTTTGTGTCAGCCTGGTTAATTCCAATATTGTTTCAAACCCAGCAAGTCTCCAGCTGTACTAATGCTCTCAGGTAGGAGGGTTCCTTTGGGGCATTTTGTGCCATTGTTGCTTTTTCCTCCTTTCCTTGCAAAGAAGTTTGTCTTGGGAATCTTATAGCTGGGGCTTGAGACATCTCCAATCTGCTATCATAGAATCGTAATGAGTTAGATTTCCCATGAGCGGTACCAGGGTTAGAAATCTAGTTTGGATCTATGGCAGTAGTTTGAATGAAAAAGCACCATTGATATGTATCAAAACTGGTTTGCTGATGGCAGAAATTTCTCATGCTGTTTCACGCCATAGACAGACATCCACAACAGACTAGATTGTAGGAATGGAGTTGCCGACTCAGTATTAAGATGATCTGGGTACTGCTGGAATGGATTTCTGATGATGATCAGGAAGGCAGCACCCTTCTTTTTTTCGCTCTGCCTGGTGGCAGTGTCTATGAAAACAGCACAACTCTGAGCTCACTTGCACTGATAAGACAGGCTCTGGTGTAACTTTTCTAAACATACTGAACTATCTTTTCTCACTCCAGGCTTCCCCAATGTCAAACCTGACCTTTTAATCCAATTTGAGCAAGAAGGATTCAGGACCAAACCCCAGGAATCTGAGGAAAGAGGAAACCTGCCAACACTGGCAGATATGAGGAACTACATGAAACAGGTAGTGTAGCTGGATTAACGTTAGTGATGAGCTGATGAAAACATATATTACAGGAAAGACGCCTCCTCTGGGCCAGACAAACTGAGAATGAGGTGTTAGAGTCACAGTCCCTGACTTCTAAGCTTTGTTGTGTGAATAATGTTATATTTCATTACTATCTGCTGTCTAACCTAATTTTCAGATCTGTCTTTTTATGCCTTTCATTCCTTCTCTCTTTCTCTCATTCTCTCTCAGTATTTTGCCACATCTGTCCTATCCCTTCATTTTCTTTCAGCACCTCCTGTCTCTCATCCTTTATCAGTTTTTATATTCTTCCTTGTATCTCTTACTATTTCTGACCTCTTGGTGCTATTTCAAGATTCTACAGCTTCCTCCCACCCAACAGCTTGTGGGTTTTGTTTTCTGTGAGCCAGACAGTGCTGGTAGCTGGAGAGAGGCAGCAGGGTGGAGGAAAGGTGGAAAAATGCCCCCTACTGGGATCAGCAGAAAGAACGAGGAAGGGAGGCATTAGCATAATGGAGGGAAGCCGGGAGGAATAGTAGGCTGACTCCCCTCCTGCCTCCGCTGCAAGTAAGAAAAGGGAGGGAGGCAGATAGACTCTCGATGGAAGCAGCAGGAGGGAGGAAGGACCCCATTTTTAGCAGCAGTAGGGCTGGCCTATCCACGCATCTAGGATGGCAGATCTCTGCGGTCGGTAGGCCATGTGCTTCGGCACACATGGCTTTTGCACTCCCTCTGGTCCTGTGTGCTGAGACGCGTTCGCCAGCCCTTCTGCTGCTTATTCAGATGGCTGGAGTGGCTCGGAGGTAGTGGTAGGCTGTGGTCGGCTATGTGCTTTAATGCACCATGGCTTGATTGCTTCTGACCCCCCACAAACAGTTTGTTTTGGAGGGGACACAGAAGCAGCAGGCCATGTATGCCAAAGTACATGACCTGCTGCTGCCACCGAGCTGCTTCCTGACCGCCAGAATCAGCGGCGGTGGCACGGCTGAGCAGGGAGGGGGGGGTGCAGCACAGCCAGGTGTAGTGTGGCATGGCCGGGGCTTCTGCCTAGGGCAGCAGAAACCATCAGGCCGGCCCTGAGCAGCAGTTTGAAGGAAAGTGGCAGTTTTCATTAGCAAGGAATTGTGGGATCCTGTTCCAATTCATCCTGTTAGTACAGTCCAGACAAGTGGGTTAAGTCCACCTGCCAGCAGATGTTGGAGACAGAGAAAGTGCTAGAAACTTCAACGAACAGGCTCTGGAATATAGAGAGGCTCGCCTAGGTGTCTCTTTCAGTATTTTGTCTCCAGCAGATGATGGATGTCTGTTTCTTTACTCCTGGCAGCCTGCCAGTCTAAGGGGCTAAGGATCTCAGCCAGTGGAACTCAGAGCTTAATAGGGTGAGGTCTTCGGGGCGCCTATGAGGTGTGGCCCCTGAAGTTTCCCACTGATGCTCAGTCTAGGACAGTCAGGGAGCTCCTGGTCAGGAGGACCAGTTCGGCTATCCTGAGAGGGTGAATAAGACTTTGTCTCAGCGGTTCAGCACGAGGCAGTAAGGAAATCCTGTAACAGAGGGCAGCATCCCTTATTTTTTATTTTCTAGCTATGCTATATGTCCCGTAGCTGGAAGAAGCCTGTCACGAGAGTTACAGCCTCACCTGCCTTTCCCTGCTTCCTTCCTCTGCGTGCACGGCTGAGCTGAACAGGACTCGCAGTGAGTGTTTTCTGTCCCTCCTCCTGTGTCTCTGGTAGCGATTTCCACCCTCAGGCTGCCTCACTGCCATTAGGCCTAGCCCGCTTGAGGAGAGCTGCCAATACTGCCATGCACTACTTCCTGCCATTGTTCGGCTTTCTGAGTGGCCACGGCCACGCTGAGCACGCTGCGATGGCCATTTCCTTATTGTTCCTCCAGTTCAGTCCTCTACCTCTGGGTTGTCAACCTCCTCCTGCAGCTTGGAGACTGGCATGTCAGAATCCTGACATCACTGGATACAGCCTGCTGGATACTCCCATCAGCCCCAGTGTGACCAGTCTCCATGCAGCAGGAGGACTTCGTGAGCCTGGTCTGAGGCTCACTAGAGGAACAGATAAGGAATCTGTAGGATAGCGTAGATTAGTTTTCTTTGATTTAACCTGGTATAATTTGGTTTAATTTGTTTTGAAAAAGATTGGATATGTGGGTACTGTTCTTTAAAAAAAAAAAAAAAAAAATCATCTCTTTCTTGGCTGTTTCCCTACCTTTTTGTGCCTAGATCTCATTAAAGTTGCCTGGTTCGTTCACCGGGAGATCTCTCCTCCCAGACTTTACGGGGGAGAGCTCACTGGCTGACAATTCCGCCCCGCCGGTCCCGCGGAGCATGCAAATGTCGCGGCTGCGGTGGGCTGGCAGGAGAGCGGCGGAACGGAGAGTAATTCTGCCGGCGGCACTTTTCTGCTCATCGGGAGGTGCCGCACGGCACAGGAACACAGCTACAGGCAGTGCAGTCCTGGCTGGTAGGCAGTAAGCCGGTTACAGGCTGTTATGGCGGCGGAAGCTAGGCCTGAAAGCAGGGCGGTGTACCAGCGATCGCTTTGGCGCCCTTTTTTTCTCCTTCGGAGTTCGCGGCAGCCATTTTGGGTGGCACGAGGCATCCGTGTGGCTGCAGGGCTGGAGGGGAATGCGTGAGGAGTTAGATTAGGCTGCTTTGGTTTTGTTTTTTGAATGCCGTTTATGTCTGCTCTCTTGGGTTTGGGCAGGTTTTCTCTTTTTTAGTTTAATTTTTAGTTTAATTCTTTTGGCTTATCTGGCGGGAGGTAAATCCCCTTGGGGAGGGGAGCTTCTACCGAGCCTGCAATTAGCCCAGTATTCAAGGGTCTCCTTGTAGGGGTAGTTTAAGGGTTTAAGGTGAAGTTTGAAGTTTTTTTTTTTCCGCCACATTTATAAAAAAAAAAAGTTATTCATTCGAAATTAAGAGCATATAGATATACTTTCAGCCTTATGGCAACACGGCCACAGTGTGTGATTTGCGGCACCCGGAGAGGCATGGTTGCCGATTCAGGGGTCTGCCACGACTGTGCGCCACTCTCGTCCACGGTATAGTTTTGTGATAAGGAAGCTTATCATAGCTCAGGTAGGAGCTATAAAAAAGATGATGTGACTCTGAACAAGCAACCTGTCAGTTCTGGTAGAAGTAAGAAAACAGAGTTTTCACATAAAAGACTACCAGTCCCAGAATGCACCAGGTTTCCAGCAGCCATGAGAGGGGCTGAAGTGAGAAAACGTGTGTGCAATCAAGAGAGCTATGAGGTAATCCCTAAGCACTCATCTCAAAGGGCAGGGCATGATTCAATACAGCTGCGCTGTGTTAGGGAGGAGCACACATTAGGACAGAATAAGAATAGAGCTTATTCTACAGATAAACAGGGACAGCTACAGCAACGGCTACAAGCTCCAGCCCAGCTACAGGTTCAAGCATCACCTGGAGAAACAGAAGCCAAGCCAAGCGGATAGAGAAAGAAGGAAATTCTCTGGAAGGAAGAGAAGAAAGGCCATTGGAAGGTCTGGGAGAGTCCAAGGCAGTACCCATACTGGGAGGTATTCCAAATGCCAGCAGAGTCCATTGGACTGGAGTCAGCCAGAGGAATGGAATGGCAGAGATAGGAATCACCAGTGGCTACCTGGGAGAGAGAAGACTGCACGTGGAAAGGACTTTCAGACCTATGCCAGAAGGTATGTGAGAGAAGATCCAGTGTCCAGGGATCAAGATTGGAAGGCTGGACATCAGAACTGGATTACCTACTGGCCAGGCTATACAGAGAGGAATTATGATAGCAGGAGAGGCTCAGGTATGAACACTGATCCAGACCCTATCTATAATAGTGAATGGCAGCAAGGGAATAAGCATTCTCATGATAGTGCCTTATTGAAAGACTCGTCTGTGCCAATGTATGATAGTGACCCTATGCTGATTGATGAAGGAGGAGTTACAGCAGATGAAACTATTGATTACATGGACTGTTCTTTATCCAAGTGCTATTGCTAGCTTTCTGTGAGCAAACACATCAGCCATCACAAAGAAACCTAACTTTGTTCTTATTTCCACTGCAAACAGCTCTTAAAGCAGGATTTGGGTTCACACAGTAGCAGCCAGCCAGCTAAAGGGTTACAGCTGGACAATTGATAGTAATTAAAGCTGCACCTGATTGTGTGTGTGAGCAAGGGAGAATCACTGATGGATCTGTGTGGAAAATAAACAGAAGTTAACCTAACAAGCAAAGTTCATTTATTTCTTTGTGCCTTTTTATTTGGTAATTATTTGCTAAGAAAACATTAGCTAATTGCCTGACAAGTTGAAGGTTGTTTTCTGATTTGCTTTGTGACTTTATGTTATCCATTTAAACACTGCAAGCAAGTAACCTCATTTATATTGCTACCAAGCATACTTGTGCTGGGTGAATTAAACCCCATCAATAAAAGAAGTATTTTATTGGCTTTACCACTGGTTACACAACTCAATTATTGTCTTCAGCTGTGTTTGGGAGTGAATGAACTACATTACCCACAATACCTTGCAAGAATCATATGAATATATGCATCGTCAAGATTGTGTAAGTTCTCACCCTAGGCAGCCGTCTGACAAGTTACAGATGGATGTCAGAGTCCCCTGAGGCACAGATGGCATCGGCAGGGACAGTAGCTGAATCAGGGCAGCCTGCCATACAAGGGTCCGCATTGGAGGAGACGGCAGGGTCTTCAGGGGCCCTGTCGGTCCCAGGGTCGACAGATCTCGTGGACTTTTGTCTTGATTTCATATTAATGATGCACTGGGCCTTTTGCTTGCGGCGTCAGGGCAAGCTGCCAGGAGCGTTGCCACTTTCTGTCCTTTCTCAGCAGATGGAGGTAGCTGAGGGGTGGCGGGGCAGGGGTCCGTCGGCACCTAAGAGGGCGAGGACCCGAGCACTGTCCTCCACGGAGAGCGATTGGCTGGACGTCGAGGATCCCGACTGGGAGCATGAGGAGGGGTTGGAGGTTCTGTAAGAGGGAGAGATCCAAGAACCCGAAGATCAAGCTAAGATCATTAGGGTTTTCCGTAGGGGGGAGCTGGCAGCGCTGATCACGGAATCTATGCAGATGTTGAATCTCGCTACCCAGTCCACTAGTGAAGAAGAGGTCGAGGATCCGGTTATTCAAGCAGTGAGGCAAACACAGGTGGTGTTTCTGGTTCACCGAGTAGTCGACAGGATGATCCAAGAGGAATGGGATCAGCCGGAAGCGGGGCTCAGAGGGATACGCACAATGAAAAAGCTCTATCCCTTAGCCGACAAGGGTAAGTAGAGGTTCCGTTCACCTCGAATGGATGCAGCGGTGGCGGCGGTTACAAAAAAGACCACTATCCCGGTGGAAGGCAGTGCGGCCTTAAAGGATGCACAGGACCGTAAGGTTGAGAGTCTGCTAAAACAGGCATTTGAGGCGGACACGCTGTCCTTGCAAGCCTCCATCTGTGGGGCTTGGGTAGCACGTGTCTGTCTGCTCTTGGTTCAGCGACTTTGCCTTTCGTCGAACCTGGACCAGGAGGAGCTCAAGGAGCTGGGCCGCCTGGATTCCGGGACAGCATATTTAGCAGACGTCCATTACGACTTGATCAGAGCTCTCGTGAATAGCACAGCTTCGGTGGTGGCTGCCCACAGGTCTGTGTGGTTGCGAAATTGGGCGGCGGATGTTTCTTCCAAGTCCCATCTGAATAAGTTGCCCTTTAAAGGACGGTTTGATGTTTGGGGAAGATCAGGATAAATTGGTAAAGGACCTCGGGGAGTCCAAGAGTGGCAGGCTTCCTGAGGATAACCGAAACAGGGGAAGTCAGGTGAGGGCTTTCGGGGCCAGTTTCGAGATTTCCGGAGATTTCATACGGCGCGTTTCGGGAGCTCCCAGAGGGGATGATTTACATCTCAGGCCCAGGGATTCCAAGGGCTTTGTGGAGCAATAGAGGTTTCTGCACAAGCTCCACTTCAGCGGCTCGGAAGCCACAATGGAATGATGCGGGTCCCGGCAGGAGGACCTCCGATAGGCGGGAGGCTTCGGGAGTTTCTTCCTCCTTGGACCCACATCACATCCGACCAGTGGGTATTAGAGATTATTCGACAGGGTTACGCGCTGGAGTTGGTGCATCCTGTGCGGGATTCCTTTGTCATGTCTCCCTGCCGGGGACAAGAGAAAACCTCGGCGATTCGCAGTACATTACGGCGGCTCCTACAATTAGGGGCAGCCATGGAGGTGCCGGAGGCAGAGTACTCCATTTATTTTGTGGTGCCAAAGAAGGGCGGAGAATTGCAGCCCATTTTGGATCTGAAAGGCGTAAATCGTTGCCTTCGGGTGCCGCATTTCCGGATGGAAACCTTGCGGTCGGTCATTGTGGCGGTGTGGCAAGGAGAGTATTTGACCTCACGGAAGCGTACTTACACATTCCCATCCGGTCAACTCATCAGAGATTTCTGAGGTTTGCTTTCCCTTGGGGGCACTATCAGTTCCAGGCATTGCCCTTCGGTCTGGCAAGGTAACGGCGGCGTTACGCAGAGAAGGAATCCTGGTGCATCCATACCTCGACGATTGGTTAATTCAGGCCAAGTGGGAGGCAGAGAGCGTTCAGGTAAAAAGCAGAGTGGTAGAGTTTCTGCATAGTCTTGGTTGGGTGGTCAATCCAGCCAAAAGCTGGTTGGAGCCATCTCAGAACCTCGAGTATCTGGGGTGCGGTTCGACATGAAGAGAGGACAGGTGTTTTTGCCGGAAAGGAGAGCCCGAGTTCTCAGGTGTCTGGTTCGCAAGTTCAGGGCCACTCCGGCACCGTCTGCATGGACTTATCTTCACGTGCTGGGGACAATGGTGGCGACTCTGGAAGCGGTGCCTTGGGCCAAAGTGCATATGCGGCCTCTGCAGAGGTCACTCCTTCGCCGGTGGTCTCATCAGGAGGATTCTTTGAGCAAACGGCTCCCGTGCCCGTTCAAGGTCAGGCAGTCTCTGCAGTGGTGGTTGCTTCCGAAGACGTTGGCGGTCGGAATGCTGCTGGAGCAGCTAGAGTGGCTTCCATTGTTAACGGACGCCAGCCTCGGAGGCTAGGGAGCCCACTGCGAAAGTAGGTTTGCGCAGGGGTTTTGGTTGCCTCTGGAGAGCTCCTGGTTAATCAATCTTCTGGAGCTCCGAGCAGTCTTCTGGACACTGCAGGCGTTCAAAGCTTCGGTAGTGGGTCGGTCAGTCAGAGTTCTGTCTGACAACTCGGCGGCGGTCACCTACATCAATCGCCAGGGCGACACGGGGCGTGCAGCCATGGAGGAAGAGGCGGACTTGTTATTCGCTTGGGTAGAAAGTTGGTTGACAGCAATTTCGGCAGCGCACATCGCAGGAAAGGACAATGTGATGGCCGACTTTCTCAATAGGGTCTGGGTAGATGCAGGAGAGTGGGAGCTACACCCGGACGTTTTTGCACAGATAGTGGGCCGCTGGGGGAGGCCATTAATGGATCTAATGGTGACCCTCTAGTCGGCGAAGGCCAATTGTTTCTTCAGTAGAAGGAGGGAAAGAATGTCGGAAGGCATAGAAGTGTTGTTGCATCAGTGGCTGTCCACAGGTCTTCTGTATGTCTTTCCTCTGTGGGCACTAATCGGCTGGGTGGTTCAGCGCATCGGAGCTCATCCTGGAAGGGTGCTCCTCTTGGCACCAGACTGGCCGAGGCATCCGTGGTATGCGGACCTAGTGCATCTTCTCGACAGCGATCCTTGGCAGTTACCTGTGAGGGCGGATCTGTTGAGGCAAGGGCCTCTCTTCATGCCTCAAGTGGATCGGTTCTCGCTTACGGTATGGCCATTGAAAGGGCCAGGTTAAAGAAAAAAGGTTATTCGGCATCTGTTATCGCAACGATGCTTAGAGCAAGGAAACAGTCCATGTCACTGGCATATATTTGAGGATTGGTGTTCAAGGCGGCAGATCCGGGCGGCTACAGTCTCCATTCCCTCGATATTAAGCTTTCTGCAGGATGGTTTTGAGAAAGGTCTGGCGGCCAGTTCTCTGTGCGTACAATTGGCAGCTCTTTCCTGTTATTGAGGGAAGGTTCAGGGCGTTGCGCTCGGCGCTCATGTGGACATATTGCATTTTCTCAAAGCAATTTCGAGATTATGACTGTCGCATAGAGTGATGATTCCGCCTTGGGATCTCAATTTGGTGTTAGCAGCATTAACCAAACCGCCCTTTGAGCCGTTGCCTCGGGCTTCGGTGAAGGACTTGACATTAAAGACGGTATTTCTAGTGGCGATCTGTTCAGCAAGACGCATCTCGGAGTTGCAGGCGTTGTCTTGTAGAGAACCGTTCTTGTCCTTTTCTAGAGGAAAGGTGGTGCTGCGTCCAGTTCTGTCTTTTTTGCCGAAAGTGGTTTCTCTCTTTCACCTAAATCAGACAGTCGCTTTGCCAGTTTTGGGCTCTCTTGAGGGTGATAATCGAGAGCGCAGTTTACATCGATTGGATGTAAAGAGGGTGTTGCGGCAGTATTTGAAGGTTTCTGAACCAATTCGCAAGTCGGACCAGTTGTTTGTGTTATTCGGAGGAGTTTGCAAGGGAGAAGCAGCAGCGAAGGCTTCCATTGCCAGATGGATTAGAGAAGCTATTGCTTCTGCCTGTCTTCTTCAAGGTTGGTCGGTACTGGCAGGTTTGCAAGCGCATTCCACCAGAGCGCAAGCGTCTTCATGGGCGGAGCACAGTTTAGTTCCGCCAGGGGAAATTTGTAGGGCAGCTACGTGGTCGTCTCTGCATACCTTCAGCAAGCACTACCGTCTTGATGTGGCAGCTGCGAATGAGGCCTGTTTTGGGTCGGCGGTATTACGTGCTGGCTGGAAGGGCCTATCCCATTGATTACTGCTCTGGTACATCCCAGAGGTAGAGGACTGAACTGGAGGAACAATAAGGAAATGATAATTACACTTACCTGGTAATTGTAGTTCCTTGAGTGACAACAGTTCAGTCCTCAATCCCACCCGGGGTTCTTTCTTGGATGGTATCGGCTCAGTAGCGCGAAGAAAAAGATTACAGGTAGGTCCGTCTTTGACCTTGTTTATTTTCACTCTTCCTTCTACCTAGTTTAGCAGGAAAGGGTGTAAGAAAGGTTTGCCTTAATAGTTACAGTGATGGTTCAGTTTAGGTTGTGGATGTTATTAAAGCTACTTATTTGTTGCTTTTTTGAGTCTGCTTTGTTGATAGTTCACACTGGGGCTGATGGGAGTATCCATCAGGCTATATCCAGTGATGTCAGGATTCTGACATGCCAGTCTCCAAGCTGCAGGAGGAGGTTGACAACCCAGAGGTAGAGGACTGAACTGTCGTCACTCAAGGAACTACAATTACCAGGTAAGTGTAATTATCATTTTGAGTCTGCCCTGTTTTCCCCAGCACGCCTGTCTCTGGCAGACACTGGTCAGGGCGGATTCGCTGCAATGCCATCCTCAGTAAACAGCTGCCTCACCTGCAGTAAGAAGCGCCGCATCCTCTCAGACCGGCTATGGGCCATGTATCTAGCTCATTCGGGCGAAGGACAAAATGTTTCATTACTCCTGCACGAGGAGTAGCTGGCAGGGTCCCTCCATTTACATCAACATAAGAACATAAGATATGCCATACTGGGTCAGACCAAGGTCCATGAAGCCCAGTATCCTGTTTTCAACAGTGGCCAATCTAGGTCATATGTACCTAGCAGTTTCCCCAAAAGACACAGGTTCTAGAATGCTTGTACTGGATCAAGCATTGATATCCTGGATCCCTTCTTAATGGTTTATGGAGCTTTCCTCCAGGAGCTTGTCCAAACCTTTTTTAAACCTAGCTACACTAACAGCATTTACTACATCCTCCGGTAACAAATTCCAGAGTTTGATTACACGTTGAGTGAAAAATATTTTCTTTTATTAGTCTTAAATAGTTTACCCTGTAGCTTCATTGCATGTCCCCTAGTCTTTCTATGTTCTGATAACGTAAACAGTCGATCTACGTTTACCCGTTCCACTCTGTTCATTAATTTATAGACTTCTATGATATCTCCCTTCAGCCGTCTCTTTTCCAGGTTAAAGAGCCCTAACCTTTTTAGCCTTTCTTCATAGGAGTATCTTTCCATCCACTTTACCATTTTGGTGGCTCTTCTCTGAACCTTTTCTAATAACTCTATATCCTTTTTAAGATACGGCGACCAGAATTGCACACAATATTCAAGGTGCGGTCTCACCATGGAACGGTATAGAGGCATAATAATATCTTTTGTTTTATTTTCCATTCCTTTCCTTATGATACCTAGCATTCTATTTGCTCTCTTGGCTGCCACTGCACACTGGGCCGAGGGTTTTAACATGGTATCCACAATGACGCCTAAATCTTTTTCCTGGGTGGTGGTTCCTAATGTGGAACCTTGCATCGTGTAACCATAGTTTGGGTTGTTCTTCCCTAGGTGCATAACTTTGCACTTGTCCACATTAAATTTCATCTGCCATTTTGATGCCCAGCCTTCCAATTTATCAAGATCCTCTTGCAATTTTCCACAATCCTCTTGGGTTTTAACAACTTTAAATAGTTTTGTGTCATCTGCAAATTTGATAACCTCACTCGTTATTCCACTTTCCAGGTCATTTATGAATATGTCAAAAAGCAGCGGACCCAGCACAGATCCCTGGGGTACACAACTATTCACCTTTCTCCATTGGGAAAATTGGCCATTTAGCCCAACCCTCTGCTTTCTATCTTTTAACCAGTTCCTGATCCACAGTATTACACTGCCTCCTATCCCATGACTCTTTAGTTTTGCCAAAAAGTCTCTGATCAGGGACCTTGTTAAAGGCTTTCTGAAAGTCCAGATACACTATAACAACCGACTCACCTTTGTCCACCTGTTTATTCACACTTTCCAAAAAACATAACAGATTAGTAAGACAAGATCTTCCTTGTCTAAAGCCATGTTGGCTGTCTCCCATTAGGCCATGACTATCTACATGCAGAGTAATTTTATTTTTAAGATGGTTTCTACCATTTTTCCCGGTACTGACGTGAGGTTCACTGGTCTGTAGTTTCCTGGATCACCCCTGGAGCCCTTTTTAAAAATTGGTGTTACATTGGCGATCCGCCTATCTTCAGGTATTAGAGATGATTTTAATGATAGCTCACAGATTACTAATAGCAGGTCTGCAATCTCATATTTCTGTTCTTTCAACACTCTTGGATTTATACCATCCAGCCCAGGTGATTTGCTACTCTTCAGTTTATCTAATAGTTCTAAAACATCTTCCCGATGTATTGATATTTCCTTCAATTCTTCCGCACCTTTAAATACCACTTCAGTCATGGGTAACATCCCTACATCTTCCTCAGTAAAGACTGAAGCAAAGAATTCATTCAGTCTCTCCACTATCGCCTTGTCGCCTCTTAGTACCCCTTTAACTCCTCTATCATCTTATGGTCCAGCTGACTCTCTCACAGGTTTTTTGCTATGACTGTACTTGAAAAAATCTTTGTTTTGCGTTTTTGCTTCCGCAGCAAGCTTCTTCTTAAATTCTCCCTTTGCCTTCTTTATCAATGCCTTGCATTTGACCTGCCAGTGCTTGTGTTTTTTCCAGGTTTCATCGTTTGGCTCTTTTTTCCATTTCCTGAAAGATGCTTTTTTGGAACAAGAGCCTCTCTGACCTCACCTTTAAACCGTGCTGGCAGTTTTTTGGACTTCCTTGCACTTTTCTTAAAGCGTGGAATACAGCTGGTCTGGGCTTCTAAGATAGTATTTTTCAACAACACCCAAGCTTGATGTAAGTCTTTAACCTTTGCAACTGCTCCTTTTAGTTTTTTCTTAACTATTTTCCTCATTTTATCATAGTCGCCCTTTCAAAAGTTAAAAGGTAGTACTGTGAATTTCCTTACTATCCCTCCTCCACTAATTAAATCAAAGGCGATCATGCTATGATCACTGTTGCCAAGTGGCCCCAATACCCATATCTCTTGCACTAGATCTGGTGTTCCACTAAGGACTAGGTCTAATATGGCATCCCCTGTGGTCGGTTCATGAACCAGCTGCTCCAAGAAGCAGTCATTTATGTCATCTAGGAACTTTATCTCCCTAGCATGTCCTGCCGTGACTCTGACCCAGTCGATACCGGGGTAATTGAAGTCGCCCATTATTATTACCGCGCTGTAACTTTTGTTAGCTTCCTTGATTTCTTTGAGCATTTCATCATCCATTTGTTCATTCTGGCCAGGCAGTCGATAGTACACCCCCACCGCCATTGCTTTCCCCTTTTTACATGGAATTTCAATCCATAGAGATTCTACAGCAAATTTTGTTTCCTGCAAAACTTTAATCCTTTCTGACTCTATGCCCTCTTTAACATAGAGTGCAACCCCTCCACCAATTTGATCAGCTCTATCATTAAGATATAGTTTGTATCAAGATACATCAGCTCCCTCCTCAGCTACCAGGACCTTATTCCACGCTCTCCCTCGGAGGATGCCCCTCTTCCTCCTCTTTTGGTCCCACAGTAGCTGCAGCAGCCCAGTGCAGGCAGCATGGATCAAGATTCGGCCCAATTTATGTCCCTCTTCAGGCAAGCTTGGGACCTTTGGGCATCCACATCAGCTCTCCTCAAAATGGGCCCCTATTCCTCCAGTCCAGTGACAACATCAGCACCTTTGTCACAAAAGTGCGCTCTGACCAAGTCCATCTCAGAAGAGCTCAAGCAACCTGTGAAAGAGATCTCCTGCGCTTCACCGGACGGCACAGTGGAACAGGATCATCTCTCCATAGAGGATAGCCCTCTATCTTCAGATGGGGAATAAGGGGAGTGGTCTCCTTCTGATGACCAAGAAAAGGATCCGGAGGAGGCTCAGGATGTCAGTTTGTTCCGTAAGGAGGAACCTTTGGCATTGATTACTCAGGTGGTGGGTGCCTCTCAGAATCTCAAGGACAGGAACCGATGCAAACTGCTTCTCAGATGGATCCTATCCTACGAGGTATTAGGAAACCTTCAAAGGCATTCCCGTTTCCTCAAGAACATCAGCAGATGGTCACTCTTGAGTGGAGCTCGACCAAAGTGTCCCTTCGTACTGTGCGATGTTTGGACAGCTATATCTCTGGTTGCTTGAGGACTGTGATAACTGGCTCACAAATCCAGCAGTCAATGCGGTAGTGACGGCGGTCACTAAGCATACTATGATCCCCGTCGAGGGTGGTGCAGCTCTGCGGGATCCGCAGTACTGAAAAGTGGAAGGGCTGCTCAAAACCGCCTTTTTCTTTTCCTCCTTCACACTTCAAAACCTCTGTGTGTGGCGGTCTAGCAGCGCGGGCACTCTTTAGATGGATTCAATTGCTGCTGGAGGACTCAGCTTCCACATGTCTGGAGTTGGTGGTGGCATTCTTGGCAGATGCCCTCTATGATCTGCTCTGCCTCATGGTGCGATCCTTGACAGCCATCACAGTAGCTTTGCCACTGGCTCTGGCTTTGACACTGGTCTGCAGATTCTGCGTTGAAAGCATGGCTCGCTAAGATTCCTTTCAAGGGCAAGCTCCTGTTTGGCAAGGACTTGGAAAAGCTGGTCAAACCCCAGCACTTACCAGAGGATAGACCAAAGACGACTAATCGCCATTCAGGTCAGAGTTCACCCCTTTTTCCTCCTCCCGGGTGTGTTTCAGAAATTCTCGGTGTTACCGACCAGGTCGGTATTCGTGGCCTCCATCCTCCAGGACCGTCCCTAGGTCGCAGCCTTTTCAAGTCGTGTGTCAGACGAAGGATCCTTCTCTGCACTCTCGAAGTTTGCGGGCCCTAGCTGCTCCTCCCGCTGATGCTCCTTTGGCCCACTCTGAGACGCCTCTGGTGGGGGGCAATCTGGCCCTATTTGCCTGTGAATGGGAAAAGATCACCACCGATCAATGGGACCTCAGTATTGTCCACTGCGGCTATGTTCTAGAATGCACCCGTCCTATACAAGATTTCTTCGCAGTTTCCCCTTGCGACTTGGGTGCAAAGTGGGAAGCCATACAGTCCATTCTCTGCAGCCTGTTGGACCTTCGGGCCATTTGTCCAATGCCTCTACCAGAGACCTCTACTGGCCACTACTCCATCTACTTTGTCATTCTGAAGAAAGATGGTTCCTTTTGACCAATTCTGGACCTCCAGGCTGTTAATTGCTCATGCAGGGTTCCACATTTTCATATGGAGACTCTTCATTCAGTGATTCAAGCAGTGCGAAAAGAGGAGTTCTTGGAATTCCTCGATCTCACGGAGGCTTACTTTCATATTCCCATCTGCAAGGATCAGCAGCACTTTCTGCAATTCATGGTGCTAGGATGCCAATTTCAGTTCTGCGCCTTGACGTTTGGTTTTGCAACGGCTTCACGTACCTTCTCCAAAGTCATGGTAGTAGTAGTGGCATCCCTGCAGAAGCAGGGTATCTGCATACATCTGTACCTGGATGACTGGCTTATCAGGGCAAAATCATATTCGGAGGCTGTAGCGGCCGTCTCCCAAAATGTGAGTTTCTTGGAGCATCTAGGTTGGTTAGTCAATCACGCCAAGAGTTGTCTCAGTGCTTCCCAGTCCCTGGAGCTCCTGTGGACCCTCTTTAACCCCCACCTCGGACAGGTCATCCTCTTGGAGGACCAGCTGCAGACACTCACAGTTCCACACCTGGGGCCAAGCCTGATGGTGAAACACTTGGAGTTGGCCTATCTTCAAGTTTTAGGGGCCATGGCAACAATGATCGATGTCGTCCCTTGGGCACGGGCCCACATGCGACCCCTGCAATGGCCCTTCTATCTCACTGGTCTTCAGCAATGCAGAACTACAATATGCATCTTCCTCTTCTCAGAACGGTCTGCTCCAGTATCATCTGGTGACTTTGTCCTTACAACCTCTGATGGGGGGTTCTGCTTGAGGTACCACAATGGATCCTGGTCACAAAAGAACCCGCCTCTCAAGCTGGGGGATGCATTGTGGCAATCAGATGACCCAGGACTCCTGGTCATGGCAGGAAGTCCTCTGGATGATCAACCGGCTCGAGGCGCGAGCAGTCCACCTTGCTCTGTAGGCCTTTCTCCCGCTACTCTGTCATCGCTCAGTCCATGTCCTCTGCGACAATGCCACCATGGTGGCCTATCTCAACCAACAGGTTGGCTTGAAAGTCCCGTGGGTCACCAGGAAGATGGCGCTTCTCCTTCCTTGGGCCAAGCGGCACCTACAATCTCTCTCAGCCAAACACATTGCTGGGGTAAACAATGTTCAAGCCGACTTTCTTAGTGGGCATACCCTGGATCCCAGCAAGTGGGAACTCCATCCAGTGGCCTTCCATCATATCATGAGTCTCTGGGGGCAACCCAGGTTCGACCTCATGGCCACTGCTGCAAATGCCAAAGTCCCTGACTTCTTCAGTCGCTGCACAGTATTCAGCTCTCAGGGGATAGAAGCCCTGGCCCAGCATTGGCCAGTGCTCTTGTTGCTATACCTGTTTCTACCGCGGCCACTGATTGGGAGCTGTCTCCATCACATTGACTCTCTCCCCGGTCTGGTGGTCCTGGTAGCACCCAACTGGCCCAGGTACCCGTGGTATGCGTACCTTGTTCAGCTGCAAGTGTCCTCTCCCCTACTGCTGGGCTCTCACTGCGGTCTCCTGGGGGAGGATCCAGTCCTAATGGACAACCTGGCTCCTTACTCGCTTACGGCTTGGCTCTCGAGAGACAGAGTCTAATCCATAAATGCTATTCACTTAAGGTGTTTCAGACTCTGCTTAAAGCACTTGCCCATCCACATCGTTGACTTACGCTCGCGTATGGCACTTGTTTGAGTCATGGTGCGCTCGCCAACAGTGTTCGCCATGGTGAGTGAAGATTCCAGAAATCTTAGTGTTTCTAAAGGACAGCTTAATAATGGTCTCGCTCTCAGTTCTCTCTGAGTACAAGTAGCATCCCTAACCTGTTTCAGTGGCCCTATTGCGGGGCATTCACTTGCATCTCACGCAGACATCAGTCATTTCCTCCGTGTGGTCCGTACACTACGGTCTCCACTACATCCACTTGACCTTTCCCTCATGCTCCAGAGTCACATGAAGACTTCTTTTGAGCCTCTCCCGCATGCCACTCTCAGAGATCTCTCCTTAAAGACAGTATTCCTAGTCGCTATCTCATCAGCCAGGTGTGTGTTGGAACTACAGGCGCTCTCCTGTAAAGAGCCCTTTCTCTTATTCACTTCTAAAGGGGTGTCGCTTCGTGTCGTGCCCACCTTCTTTTCCAAGGTGGGCCTTTTCATGTGAATCTGACCATTTCCTTACCCTCCTTTCCGAAGGAATGGGGCTCCAAATCTCTGGACAATTTTCAGGCAGTCGATGTCTGGAGAGTTCTACATCGCTACCTTAAGGTCACGGCTTCCTTTCAGTATTATTTGCTGGGCTGCGTAAAGGCCTGGTGGCATCCAAGGCTACGATTGCACACTGGATGAAGCACGCCATTGATTCAGCTTACATCCTGCATAACAAGCCCATCCCCATAGGGCTTCATGCACATTCCATGTGGGTGCAGGCAGCATCTTGGGCAGAATGCTCGCAAAGTTTCGCCCATTGACATTTGTTGGGCGGCCACCTGGTCCTCTCTATCCACCTTCATGCGTCGCTACTGCCTCGACCTGCGGTGCGTTTTGGGGCCACTGTGGTAACAACGGCTGTATCTTCCCGCCCAGCGGGTGTGTAGCTTGGGTACTTCCTACTTGTCTGGACTGGTCTAGCAGGTTGAATTGGAAGGAGAAATTTCACTTACTGTTTATTTCCTTTCCTGGAATCCTGCTAAACCAGTCCAGGACTCACCCCTCACTGCATTCTTCAACAACAGCCTTGGGTCGTCATTCAGCTTTCAGGAAGGACAGGCTGTGATCTCAGTTTCAGGCTCAGAAGTCAGTTTAGCCTGCCTACCCTCTTTGTACTTAGTTGCACTTGTTGGTACTCACCGTTCCAGGTTCTCCTGGGGAGTTTTAATGCGTTTTGGTTGACATGGGGCTTCATCTGTTTTTATATAAGTATACAAAGGGTGACACTTAGGGGAGTCTCTCTATATGCCAGAGCCTGTTTGTTGAAGTTTCTGCACTTTCTCTGTCTCCAACATCTGCTGGCAGGGGGACTTAACCCACTTGTTTGGACTAGTCTAGGATGATTCAAGGAAAGGAAATTAAATGGCAAGTGAAATTTCTCCTTCGTGTTCCCTACCTTGGTGCCATTTCATTGCTACGGAAGATACATAAAGCTTTCCACCAGGATACTTTAATTTTCAGAACTCGCAGGATTTCCATCATGTCACTTTTATCCAAGTGTTGCTTTTCTGAAGTCTTAATTTCCCCTATTATCACTGAAGTTACTTTTCCATTTTTCTATCAGGCAGAAGAGGCTACTGTAATGATTCCACAGTAGAGAGCCTGAAATTAGAAGAGGTTCATCTCAGGGACCAGCTGGAGGAAGGAGAGGAGAATACTGATACCAAGAGGGGTGAGCCAAGAATTCCTTTAGGATACAATTCTTGCTTTGTATGGTGGAATATTTCTAAACTTGCGCATAGAGGGTGAACGTTAGGGCGTATCAACAGAGAGGTGTCAGTAAAGACAAAAGTAACCCAAATGCCCTTAAGTACAGAGCAAAGATTCCAAATTACTCCTGCCTACTGATAACCAGATTAATATGAATAAAATACGACTTCTAAAATGCTAGAAGTCTAAACAAATAAGATGGGAGAGTTAGAATATAAATGAGAAATTAGATATGATTGGTATCTTAGAGACCTGGTGGAAGGAGGACAACCAGTGGGGCACTGATACCTGGGTACAAATTATCTATTATATCAATGATAGAGTAGATCAAATTGGTGGAGGGGTTGCACTCTAGATTAGAGAGGGCATTGAGTCACAAAGGATTAAAATTTTGCAGGAAAGAAAATAATTGTAGAATCTCTATGGATTGAAATTCCATGTAAAAAGAGGAAGGCAATGGCAGTGGGGGTCTTCTACCGACCGCTGGCCATAATGAACAAATGGGATGACGAAATGCTCAAAGAAATCAGGGAAGCTAACAAAAATTACAATACAGTAATAATTATGGGTGATTTCAATTACCCTGGTATTGGCTGGGTCAGTGTCATGGCAGGACATGCTAGGGAGATAAAGTTTCTAGATGAAATATATGATTGCTTCTTGGAGCAGCTGGTTAATAAATCCCCAAGAGGGGAAGCCATTTTGGACCTAGTCCTTAGTGGAACACAAGATCTTGTGCAAGAGATAGGAGTTTTGGGGCCACTTGGCAGTAGTGATCATAGCGTGATCACGTTTGATTTCATAAATGGAGGAGGGATGACAGGGAAATCCACAGTATTGCCTTTTAACTTTCAAAAGGGAAACTATGATAAAATGAGGGAAATAATTAAGAAAAAACTAAAAGGAAGAGCTATAACGGTTTAAAAAAAATTACTTTAAGCATGGGCTTTGTTTAAATATACTATCTTGGAAGCCCAGACCAGTTATGTTCCATGCTTTAAGAAAAGTGGAAGGAAGTCCAAAAACGTGCCAGGATGGTTTAAAGGTGAAGTCAGAGAGGCTATTGTAGCAAAAAAAGTGCACCTTTCAGGAAATTTATGTATTTATTTAACAGGTTTTATATACCACCTTATCCTATAATCAAAGCAATAAACATGATACATGGCAATTATACATTACATTGTTGTGTAGGTTGGGGGACGTGAGAGGTTCTTGGTAGTAACTTATTTGCATATAGGTGTATATACAATATTTACAGGACAGTGTCATGATTTGAGTCAACTGATTTTGTCGGGGGAGGGGCCAACAGGAGGGGGTAGAGTCGTGCATTAATTGACGGCTCTGTAGTGTTCTGTGAAGAGGTAGGTTCTGAGTTTCTTCCTGAAGTCTTTGGCATCAGAGGTGGCTATTGGGTCATCTGGAAGGGAGCTCCAGGGGGCTGGTACTGTTAGTGGCAGTGCTCTTGCAGATGTGGATTGGGTGGTTTTAGAGTAGATGCTATGGGTCTGAATGGTGTCCACTCTGGGTCGTGCTTGTGTTCGTTTGACAAGAGTCTTGAGAATGTCAGGGGATAAGTTGTACTGGATCTTGTATATGTTGAGAGCTGTTTTAAATTTGGAAGACAATGCAGTTGACTCAGGAGGGAAGTGATATGTTGATGTTTTGATGATCCAGTGATGATGCGGGCAGCAGTATTTTGCACCCTCTGTAGGTGTCGGATTGTCTGTTTGGATAGTCTATGAAATAGTTCAGGAAATGGAAAAAGGAGCCAAATGACGAAAACTGAAAACAACCTAAGTACTGGCAAGTTAGATGCAAGGCATTGATAAGGCAGGCAAAGAGAGAATTTGAAAAGCTTGCTGTGGAAACAAAAACGCATAGGGCCTGATTTCGTCTTGGATGTCCTGGCACTCTGTGCACCCAGTCTGAACCGGACGCACACAGTTAGCCGGGATTCTGATCCCGCGGGGCGCATCTAGGCCTGTACATGCAGGCTGGGACTCCAATCCTGGTCAGCCTTCAAATAAAGGGCTTACCCGGATAGCTCAGTCGGGGCTCCTGAATGGAACCACGATGCCATGGCGTCCGGTTGCCATGGCACTGCGGCTCCACTCAGGAGTTGCAATCCCTGGCTGCCGAACAGATCTTGCATTCCCCGCAGCCCAACCCCCCGATCTGGCTCCCCAAGTCCAAAGTGAGCTGTGGGGAATCTTCTTTGCCCCCCTCCTACCACCTCCGATGCCCGGGCCTGCCGTATCCTGCCGACTACACATGTCTCTGTCTTTCTGTGTGCCCTGTCCTCTTTACTGTCCTGTCATAAATTTTTGGCATTCCTTTCTCTCTTTTGCAGCATTTAATTTGTTTATTGTACATTGTCCTGATGCTTTGGTATGGGCGGTCAATCAAATGTTCAAAAAAAGATAAAGATAAAGACTAGGGGAACTTATTCCACTTCAGAGGTGGAATAGGATATCCGTACAGTCTGCTGGCCCCCAGGGCCGACGTTGGAATCGGCCCTGTACATCCAAGGCCGCAGTCCGCCCACTGCCCGCCCTAACGCCACCCCACTCTGCCCCTTTCCCACCCCATCTAACTTCCACGAACAGCGTGCAGTGAAGTTACTAGGGGTCAGTTGTGTTACTGTGAGTCAGTTGGCCCATTAGATGATAGAGGGGTAAAAGGAGCTCTAAAAGAGAACACAGCCATAGCGGAGAAACCAAACAAACTCTTTGCTTCGGTCTTTACTGAAGAAGATGTAGGGAAGTTACCCATGACTGAAATGGTATTTAAAGGTGATACATCAGAAGAATTGAAAGAAATAGTGATAAACCGGGAAGGTGTTTTTACAATTATTTGATAAAGAGTAGCAAATCACCTGCAAAGGATGGTATACATCTGAGGGTGTTGAAAGAACTGAAATATAAGATTGCAAACCTACTATTAATAAGCTATGAACTAGCATTAAAATCATCTGTAGAACCTGAAGATTGGCGGATTGCCAATGTAACGCCAATTTTTGAAAAGAGTTCCAGGGGTGATCCTGGAAATTACAGGCTGGTGAGCCTGACATCAGTATCCGGCAAAATGGTAGAAACCATTATAATGAACAAAATTACTGAGCATGTAGATAGTCATGGTTTAATGGGAGAAAAGCAACATGGCTTTAGCCAAGGAAAGTCTTGTTTTAACTAATTTGTTATGTTTTTTGAAGGTGTGAATAAACAGGTAGATAAAGGTGAGCCGGGTTTGATATAGTGTATCTGTATTTTCAGAAAGCCTTTGACAAGGTCCCTCATGAGAGACTCTTGGTGACGTTAAAAAGTCATGGGATAGGAGGTAGTGTACTATTGTGGATCAGTAACTGGTAAAAGATAGAAAGCAGAGTATAGAGCAGTATGGGCAATTTTCTTAATGGAGAAAGGTGAATAGGGATCTGTGCTGGGTCTACTGCTTTTTGACATATTCGTAAATGACCTGGAAATGGGAATAACGAATGAGGTAGTCAAATTTGCAGTAGACCCAAATTTATTCAAAGTTGTTAAAACCCAAGAAGATTGTGAAAAATTGCAAGAGGACCTTGATAAATTGGAAAACTGGACGTTCAAATGGCAGATGAAATTTAATGTGGACAAGTGCAAAGTTAAGCACCTAGGAAAGAACAACCCAAACGAAGGTTACATGATTTATTTATGTATTTTAAAGTCTTTTCTATACCGCGCTATTTAACATCAGCTCAGTTTACAGTCAACAACAAATCTGTACAGTGCAGGCAGAGCTTGAACTGTACTTACAGCTAACAGGTTTTCATAACTTGGACTAACCGGGGTAACTATGTACAGGCTGCAGGTCATTTTGGCAGCTTGGTTAAATATCCATATATAATCCCGGCAGTTTGAGTCGTAATTGACTGGCGGTGACGAGAGCTGCTTGGCAACTCCACATTAGGAACCACCACCCGGGAAAAAGATTTAGGTGTCATCGTGGATAACACATTGAAACTCTTCACCCAGTGTGCAGCAGCAGCCAAGAAGGAAAATAGGACGCTAGGAATCATAAGGAAAGGCAAGGAGAATAAAATAAAGAATATTATAATGTTTCCTGTGTTGTTCCATGGTGTGACTGCATCTTAAATATGAGGAGATGCTTAAAAGGTTAGGGCTCTGCAACCTGGAAAACAGATGGCTGAGGGGAGATATGATAGAGGTCTATAAATTAATGAATAGAGTGGAACAGGTAAACGTAGATCAATTCTTTACGCCATCAAAATGTAGAAAGACTAGGGGAAATGTAATGAAGCTATAGTGTAAGACGTTTAAGACTAATATGAGAAAATATTTTTCACTCAATTCGTAATCAAACTCTACAATTCATGACTGGAGGATATAGTAAAAACTGTTCATGTAACTGGGTTTAAAAAAGGTTTGGACAAGTTCCTGGAAGAAAGGTCCATAAACCATTATTAAAGAGGACCCGGGTAATCCACTGTTTGCCCCAATACAGGCATTATGGAACATAAGAACATAAGATATGCCATACTGGGTCAGACCAAGGTCCATCAAGCCCAGTATCCTGTTTCCAACAGTGGCCAGTCTAGGTCATACTTACCTAGCAGTTTCCTCAAAAGACACAGGTTCCACAATGCTTATATTGGGTCAAGCATTGATATCCTGGGTCCTTTCTTAATAATGGTTTATGGACCTTTCCTGTAGGAACTTGTCCAAACCTTTTTTAAACCCAGCTACACTAACACTAACACTAACACTAACACTAACCCAGTACAAGCATTGTGGAACTTGTGTCTCTTGGGGAAACGGCTAGGTACATATGACCTAGTTTGGCCACTGTTGGAAACAGAATACTGGGCTTGATGGACCTTGGTCTGACCCAGTATGGCATATCTTATGTTCTTATGTTCTTATGTTCTAACAGCCTTTACTACATCCTCCGGTAACAAATTCCAGAGTTTGATTGCACGTTGAGTGACAAAATAGTTTCTTTTATTAGTCTTAATTAGTTTACTCTGTAGTTTCATTGCATGTCCCCTATCTTCTATATTCTGATAACAAACAATTGATCTACATTTACCTGTTCCACTCCGTTCATTAATTTATAGACTTCTATCATATCTCCCCTCAGTCGTCTCTTTTCCAGGTTAAAGAGCCCTAACCTTTTTAGCCTTTCTTCATAGGGGTATCCTTCCATCCCCTTTACCATTTTGGTGGCTCTTCTCTGAACCTTTTCTAATAACGCTATATCCTTTTTAAGATACGGCGACCAGAATTGCACAAAATATTCAAGGTGCGGTCTCACCATGGAACGGTATATGAGGCATTATAATATCTTTTGTTTTAATTTCCCTTCCTTACTTTATGATCACCTAGCATTCTATTTGCTCGCTTGGCCGCCGCTGAACACTGGGCGGAGGGTTTTATCATGTTATCCACAATGACGCCTAAATCGTTTTCCTGGGTGGTGGCTCCTAATGTGGAAACCTTGCATCGTGTAACCATAGTTTGGGGTTGTTCTTCCCTAGGTGCATAACTTTGCACTTGTCCACATTAAATTTCATCTGCCATTTTGATGCCCAGTCTCCACTTAACCCTCTACTGCCTCGGAAAAAGGCCTGGCAATCTACTTCCGGTGACACTGCCAAGAAAAACCCAGGAGCTTCTGGGTCGCCAGGAGTCAGGACTGACTCGAAGGCACACATTGCATTGTTTTGCTTCCAATTTATCAAGATCCTCTTGCAATTTTCCACAATCCTCATGGGTTTTAACAACTTTAAATAGTTTTGTTGTCATCTGCAAATTTGATAACTTCACTCGTTATTCCCTTTTCCAGGTCATTTATGAATATGTCAAAAAGCAGCGGACCCAGCACAGATCCCTGGGGTACCCCACTATTCACCTTTCTCCATTGGAACCTCTGTGTCTTTTTGGGAAACTGCTAGGTACTTGTGACTTGGACACTGTGACACTTTTGTGACACTGTTGGGAACAGGATACTGGGCTTGATGGATCTTGGACTGACCCAGGATGGCATTTCTTATGTTATTATGACTGTAACAAGTCCATCTGTTGCAGAGTCGTTTGTACATTCTCAGTGGACTTTAGTGGCTGTAATCTGAGTGAAGGGATTCGGTGCAGAGACTGGAGATGAGGATGAGAAGCCCAGAACCAGTAGGATGAGATCCAGTGGCCTGTTCTTCTCTCTTCATGTGCTATTGTTGACTTGTACCAGTCTACAAGCAACACCAGCTCCCGTTTCTTTTATACCTTTATGGCTCCTTAGCCAGCAATATCTTTAACAAATTCTATGGGGATAATTCCTTATCTGTGTCCTTCTCTATAGCTGTAAAATTAGTGATCGTACTTTCATTTATATCCAATAGGTGATAGATGCAGATGTAACAGTGAGAGAATGGGAATGTTTTATGGGCAGCAGCAGAAGAAATGGAAACAGAGGAGACCCCTCCAGAACAGATCCTTCAGCTGACTGTGAAAGAGGCTTTATTAGAGTAACAGCACCACGAGGGAAAGAAATAAGCTCAAAAAAGAGAGAGGACCCAGCAACCCGCACTAATACTAAACAAGAGGATAATTTTTCCGACAACCATTACCCAAATAGTGAACAAAAGTAAGAGGACTTAATGAAGGAGTGATGACCATCTTAATTGTACTGCATGTAAGGAACTATGCACTGACAAAGTCAAAACCTGACGGCAGAAAGACAGTGTCATAGACAAGAGAAGCCATACCAGGTGTACAGAAGGTGGGAAAAATATTTTGCACACAGGTCACAGCTTTCAGTTTAATCAGAAATTTCTCAAAAACAGAA
>CM066047.1:36401102-36515530 GCA_033557465.1 Ichthyophis bannanicus | reverse complement strand
TCTGCGTGGATGTGAAAGACTGAGGAGGGACGGGCATCTGTTAGTAGCATGGAGACCCTTTCACGCATACTCAGGGGGGCCCGTGTCGCTCTCTTGAACGTTTCTTGAAGAATTAAAGTCTAGCAGGCGATGCTGGATGATGTCACCCAGACATGTGGCTCTACCTTTGGTTTGTGCACAGAGAAAATGGCGATATTCAGCTGCTGTGCACATAACTGAGCAGTTTAATTTAGGAGTCTATTCACCTCCTCTCTTTCCCTGTGTGTTTCCTGGGGGATGGCTGGGTTCAGTGGCTACATTACCTTTTTCTCTGCTTTGCTTCTTTAAGTGGTAAACAAACAGCCCCACCAGCAAACTGCCCGTAATTATCACACACGTCAGGATGAGGGAGAGAGACACCACCCAACAGGAGTCCCGCTGGAAAAATGTATCTGAAAATGAAAGAAAACCAACGTGAACTTTAAATTATTCCAGGATAGTGCGATTCCTATCTGGTGGTAGCAGTGGCGTGCTGTGGGGCCCCGGCAGTGTGACAATACCACTGAAACTAAGTAGTGTCCACTGTGCTGATCTCTCAGATTATCACCATTACAACTAAAATTTTTACACATATATTTTTAAGGGTTAATATTTCAGCATGGCCCTTAGCACGTTTCTTAGATTTTGTTATCCAGTTTATAAACAAATGTCTTCTCGCACATTATGGGACATGAGTTCCTCTTGGATTAACTACAAAAGATCTCCATGGGCAGACCCTAGGCCTTAGCGAGGCAGGAACAGCACTGCAGTATCGGAAAACGGAAATATACCAGAGGATGGCACACAGACATGTTCTCCAGGGGTAAGTAAAAACATGAGGTTAATAGCCTTTTGTGAGGCACTGCCAGTTTCATGATATAAGGTAGATTTCAATATATGAATACTTCCAGCCCAATATTCAAAAGCACCTATCTGGTAAGCAGTAACGGTGAACTGGTCAAGTTCCACTAAGAGTGATTTTCAGCATCGCTATACGGATAGCTAGTTGGATGGCTTAAGACATCAAAAAGAATCCTGAATGGCTATCCAGCAAGCTATACGTAAGTCAGTGCTGAAAATCGCCGTTATACCGATAGTGCCGGGGCTGATTGCAGTGACTGCATATTCAGTGTGAACTACTATCTGGAGAGCACTGCTGAATATCCAGTTTTGATGTGGTCATGGCTGCCAGAGTGTAAAAGAAGCCCTGCTGCTGCTCCTAAATTTTGACCCACATATAGTCTGTTACCAATGTTACCCTTGTGCCCGTGGAGGAATAGCCTAGTAGTTAGGGCAGGAGGCTGCCACCAAGGAAACCAGGACTCAAGGCCTTGGGTAAATCACTCAACCCTTTATTGCCTCAGATACAAACTTGGATTGTGAGCTCTCTGGGACAGGGCAATACCTGAATGTAACTTGCCTTGAACCATTACCGGAAAGGCAAGAGATAAATACTAAATAATAAACTGACCTGCTATAGAAATTGTTGGTTCTCTCTCTTGGTCCAGGACAGTGTTTCTGATATGACAGGAAATTGTGCTGTACTGATTTGTTCTCATGAGTAAGGAACTTGTGATGCTGTAGAGACCATTCTGCTGTTGCATTTCTGTTTCAGATACTGATGTCAGATTCTGTCCGTCTTCTTGTGTCCAGGTCACACTGGGTTTTGGATACCATCCTGCAGATTCACACACCACCTTTATTCCTCTGTCCTGATGATCAACCATAGAGATGTGAGGATCACTGCCCATGCCTGAGGGAAAATAACATCCATCTGTCAGAACGAGAGATATTTATGCTCTGATAGCGACAAGATGACTATCAATTGTGCACTGATCACTCCATCAGTCACACTGGAAATCACACAAGGGTCATAAATGATGCAGTTAGCATTTTTTAAGAAACATTGGCCCCAATCTGTGCCATGAATAGGGGGGATAGACATCCCAGCAGGGATGTCCATCCCTGCTATTTTTGCCTTCTCCACTGGCGTCTAACTTCCCTGCCTGTTGTATGGGGAAGTTAGATGGAGGCAGGGAAGTGGAGGATCAGAAGTGGAGGAAGGGTGGGTGGTGAGCGGTCGCTGGCCCTGGACATACAGGGCTGATTCTAATGTTGGCCCTGTACGTCCAGGGTCTGCGATATGTACAGTAATGCAAACTTAATAAAACAATTAGCCCTAGACACCTTATACATACAGTTATAACAGCAGTGTAATCACTATAATTATATTTATTTATTTATATTCTCTTATATACCGCGCTATTCTGCATCAGTGCGGTTTACATTGAACAAACTGAAATTACATTGAACAGGGCATTATAACTTGGAGATAACTATTTTACAGGGAACATGGGCTATGGAGGGTTAAGTGGCTTGCCCAAGACCACAAGGAGCACCTGTGGGACTAGATACCCCAGTCCTTCTGGCCCAAGGTTGCTGTCCTCTAGTGGGATTTGAACCCCCGACCTTCTGGCCTGAAGTACCTTGCCCCAACCACTAGGCCATATATATATATATATATATTTTATATATATTTTTTAAACATGACGTTTTTTTATTTCATACTGTATGTATAAGGTGTCTAGGGCTAATTGTTACTTTTTAGGCTACGGTTTAGTAGATATAACACATTATGTCCCCTTTTGTTCATATAAAACTATACTAAACATTTTTTTTGAGTACAGTTGTATATAATTAGGAGTTTATTTTTATGTTGTAAATTGTTTTATTAAGTTTGTATTACGTTTTTGTTATCAGCTATGCAAGTCCTATAAACAGTTTTCACTGTTTTATTCATACCAGTTGCGCACCTAGGGTGCATTATAGTAAGTATTTCTTTATTACGTTTTAACACTTCATATTTATTCATGTCGTTCCTGTTTTTATATTTATTCTTTACATCTATATTATTTTATGATTTTGTATTGCCCTGCGGCAATTCAGGAGCTGGAAGCATTTTATATTTGAGGTTCAGAGATCGGGAGCAGCATACACCACAGAGGGTTTTTTCCAGATAGATGCTTGTAGGTCTTGCAGGATGGGGTTTACTGGCAAAGTGATGATTACCTTAGGGGCTCTGCATGCCTTCAGAGTTAGTGTTTGGGAGTCGCTTAAGGCGAGGGCCCAAGAGATTTTCTGAAGAAATTTAATATAGGAGTCGTCCCCTTGGATCTCTTTGGAGGATTTTTGTCCTGTGAATGAGAAGGACTGTCTTTGTCTCCTTGCGACAGTGCCAGTGTGAGAAAGGGGCAGCCAGTCTCCTCTAGTGGCTGTAGAGACCACCAGTCAATCAGTGGAGGGGATTTGATGCAAAGGCACTCTCTGGGGTCCACTAGAGTGTCTGGTTGGGTGGTCTGCACACCCATGTTAGGAGTCTGCTGCAAGATGGCTGCACAGAGCTGCAGAAACCGTCTGAGCAGTGATAGGAGAGAGGAATCAGGGCTAGAGATCTGTGAGACACAAGGAGAAGGACTCTGTGGAGTTAGTGCAGGCATGGTTGACTGCTGGCATCTCAAAGTTTTTACTGGGGGTTCATCATGTGCTCTATAAACACCCATGTGCATGGCGTTTGGGGCCATATCTGATGACAAGGCGGGGGTCCCCCCAATGCTCCTGTAGATGATTTGCACCTGGATTTAGCCTTTGCCTTCCTCCTGTCTGTCCCACTGCTACAGCACTGTGCTGTGAGTATGCAGAGTCTGAGGGGAGAGGGGGGAGACTCCAGCCTGAAATAGCAGGCTCTGGACTGAAGAGACCATTGCCGGCATCGACAGGAGGTCTTTCCCCGGTCTCACGGCTGCCCTGCTCACTCCTGATCATGCATGGTCTGGGCTCAATGGGAGGAGGGCGAGTGAAGAGGCCGAGTACTGTGAGTTTTCTGCCATGCGGTCTAGGTTATAAGGAGCTGTATGCGGTGTTCTGTCATAATTATCAGGCTGCAACATTTATTTATTTATTTTTGCTTTATCTGAGACTTCCAATTTGAGACTTCTGATTTGAGGCACTGATCCCCTGATCAGTGCAACAGCCCCACTGGGCCATTCTGTGCATGGTGACAGATGGGATCCTTTTTTTTTTGGTTTTCTGTTTCACAGCTGGGTAAGTGAGATGCTGAGAATAAACCCATAAAGGTAAGCGCTATCACAAGAAAAATCCAACGGAAGAGGGGAGAGTCTCTGGTAATCAAGCGGCGGTCAAGAATAAACTGACGTGAGCAGGATGGTTGCATGGGAAGGAACACGCATGTGCCAAGAAGTCTAAATGGATTTCTGTGATCTAGGGGAGAGCCCAGCATGAAGGCACCATTGAGAACGGCACCTGTAGAGTGTCTCTGCATCCCCTGCTTGTCTGCAGAGAACTGAGGAGATCAAAGTTCAAATCCCACTGATGCTCTGTGTAGCCTCGGGAAAGCCACTCAATCTTTCATTGCTTCAGGTACAAACGTAGACGGTGGTCCTCTGAGAACCAGGAAGCAGCTACTGTGCCTGAAGGTAACTTGCCTTGAACTGCTCTGGAAAGGTGGGAGCTAAGTACAAAAATAAACATAATACACGACCTATCAGCAATGCACCTACAATCACACATACAGAAAACACCCAGCACCAGGTGCAGAAGAAAACACACCATCAACACTCCCACAATACTCCCACTCCCACAATAAAAATAAATATAATACATGATCTATCAGCAATCCACCTACAATCACAGATACAGAAAACACCCAGCACCAGGTCCAGAAGAAAACACACCATCAACACACTTTACACTCCCCCAATAATCACCAAGACAAATCTCACGACCTCCAGGAGGGCCTTCTCCCTATTTGCCCCAACTCTCTGGGACGCACTATCGGATGAACTTCGTACCATCGATGACATAGGAATCCTCAGAAACAAACTGAAAACACTTCTCTTCCTTCAGCACTTCACGGACCCAACATAACAGACTTCATGACAAGAAAACCTGTAATGGACAACTACACCTTCCAGCTACCCTCCACCCCGCCTCAGCCCACCCTTACCCCTCCCCACCCCTCCCCACAATCCCCAATGCTGGAAACAGCATACGCATTAAATTACCTTTAAATAGTTCCATGTTATTGTTACCACAGTAGCTACAAGTTTATTATAATGTTGCAGTGTTCTATGGAAATCCACGTTGGCCATTTTGTTCTTATGTAAACTGCTTGGACTTGTAGATTAAGCGAAATATAAAATAGCTAAATAAAGTTTTGAAATGGAGCCAGTACAGCTAGAAGTGAGTTATTCATGGAAGCTGCAGGTAAAGCCCCTTTTCCTATGTGTATCACTGTCAAATCGCTGGTGCCGCTCAGAGTCTTATGTTCAATACTCAGAAATGTGAATGTCCAGACTTGACCATCTCATGTCCCATGTGGAGCCCCTGTACTAAATGCAGCTTCACCGCTCACGAGGCCAAATTTTAAACATGATCTTGTGATTTTGCAAAGATGCAGATAACTGAATATTGTTATCTCCTGTGCACAACCTTCCTGTTCAGCCTCACTGCTCGCTAGTATTGCAGCGTAACAGCAGGCCCTAGGCAGGTATTAAACAGCAGTCAATTAGTGATCGCTTACAAACCAGCAAGAACCACCAGCATATCGCAGCAGTCATTGGCCATGCAGCAAGGGATTATTTGCACAGGACGTTCCGTCATCATCACGCACAACCGTAACAACTCTTGTGCACCAGCTAACGCCATGAGGGATTCTTTCTTTCTTTCTTTCTCTATACAGTGGTGTAAATTCTACTAAAGCAGCTCCTCTAGTTAAGGGAGGGAAGGCAACTGATAGCTGCTTGTGTAACTGAGGTGGATCCCCCCTGTTGTGGGGGCCCTTTCCGATATCTTGTTTGGGGTCCTCAATATGAACTTCTGCCATTGACTGTTATTATCAGTATCCATTAATATCAACAAGTCCTGCATAAGAACATAAGAAATGCCACAGTGGGTCAGACCAGCGTCCATCAAGCCCAATATCCTGTTTCCAATAGCGGACAATCCAGTCACAAGTACCTGGCAGGTACAGCAGTGTGTTTTTTCTCAAAAAAAAAAGCCTGCTTATGTCTTGAAGTCAGTGTTATAATAAACAGAGAAAGGTGTTAAAATCAGAAGAGAATGAAAACTTCCACTTACGAGCCACTTTCAGCTCCAGTGTTGCATCATCATAGTTGACACCTAGTTGAAAGAAACAGGTGTACCTTCCTTCATCACTCAGCCTGATATCGTGTATCCTCAGCGACACACTTCCACTGGCGATGTGATTTTTGATCAGCTCTGTCCTTCCTCGGTATTCTGAAAGTTGTTCAACGACTTGATCCTTCCCATTTTCATATAAGTGCACAACTGAATCGAAGCGAGTTCGGAACCACCTGACCTGCATGTGCTCAGCGCTGATGTTTGGGGAGAGGTGGCAGGATAACACGGCATCTTCACCCAGACCGGCCACCACGGTGTGTTCAAGGCCAAGGACTTGAAATCTTTCTATTAATTAAGTGATACAAAGCAAACAAAACAATAATATCAATTAACAAGAGAGAATGTGGGACTGATTGCTTGGAAATGTAAAGAGCTGCAGAGAGTCTGTACTGAATTCAAAGACCTTAGAAAGTTCTAAAAATCCTCATTATATAAAACTAGATAAAGTGATATTACGTACCTGAAATGGAAGTTCTCTGTAGACAGCAGGATATAAGGGAAATAGGGGCATAGAAGGGGGATTCCATGGAAAGTAAGGGGGGGGGGGGGTGACAGAAGGAAAGGCAAGACAGAGGAGGCACCGGGATCAGGGAGGGGGAGATTCGGGATCAAGAAAGTAAAGAACTTTTTAAACCCGGCTACACTAACAGCTTTTACTACATCCTGCGGTAACACATTTCTGAGTTTGATTACGCATTGAGTGAAAAAATATTTTCTCTTATTAGTCTAAAATGGTTTACACTGTAGCTTCATTGCATGTCCCCTAGTTTGGCATAAACAACCAATCTACGTTTCCCCATTCCACTCATTAATTTATAGACCTTTATCATATCTCCCCTCAGCTGTCTCTTTTCCAGCTTGAAAAGCCATTTTAGTAGCTCTTCTCTGTATCTTTTCTAATAACTCTATATCCTTTTTTAAGATATTGTGACCAGAATTGCACACAATATTCAAGGTGCAGTCACGCAATGGAATCATAGAGGTTTTAAAATATCCATTGTTTTATTCTCCATTCCTTTCCTTATGATTCCTAGCATTCTATTATCTGTCTTGGCTGCCGCTGCGCACTGGGTGGAGGGTTTCAATGTATTATCCACAATGACGCCTAAATCTGTTTCTTGGGTGGTGGTTTCTAATGTGGAACCTTGCATCGTGTAACCATAGTTTGGGTTTTTCTTTCCTACAGTAGGTTATGCACTTTGCACTTATCCACATTAAATTTCATCTGCCATTTGGAAGTCCAGTCTTCCATTTTTTCACGGTCCTCTTGCAATTTTTCACAATTCTCTTGCATTTTAACAACTTTCTTCTTCCTCTCCTCTGGCCCTCAGCTGCACCCTATACCAGCACTGTTCCTCCAGTGCTGCAGAAAGGCTCCGGGTGTGGTAATCCTTCTCACTCAGGAAGGGTTTCATTTTTTGGCTGACTGTAATTTGCATGTTTATGTTTGTGTAGTTTTTCATTTTATTGCTATTGTACATATACTGTGCTTTATTTCTTTAGATTGTAAACTGCAATATGATTTGTTGAGGAACAACACTTCATCAAATATGATAGTAAGAGTAACTGAATAATTAATTTTATTTCTGTATTTAACAGAATTTATTTCTGTTTAACTCCATGACACACTGAGGTCTGTCTACTAAAGGTTTTTTCCCATTTTGTGCCTATGTGGAAAATGCTCAGTAGACAGGCCCCATTGTGTACAGAGAATAAGAGAGGGACAGACAGACCCATAAAAATCCCACAGTTAAGAATTAGTAAAGAGACATGGAAAGTATGAGAGCGACCCCTTACCTGCATTTACAGTCAGAAAGTGATGACATATCAACAAGATGATACAGCCAAGAAGAGAGGTGGGCGCTCTTATCCAGTGAAACCCAAAAAAGTGCATCTTCAAGACACTGAAAAGAATAAAACCACAGGACCTATAGCAAACAGTGATTAAGTTATATGGACATGGAGAGATCTCAAGGTTCTGGGAAAGGAGAAGGTTCCAGAAGGATGTCTCAGTGCTGGAATAGCAGGGGGACTTCAGGGTGGGAATGAGGTGCATTGAGAGAGCTGTGTGCAGGGTGTCTCAGTGCTGGAATAGCAGGGGGACTTCAGGGTGGGAATGAGGTGCATTGAGAGAGCTGTGTGCATGGAGTCTCAATACTGGAATAGCAGGGGGAACTTCAGGGTGGGAATGAGGTGCATTGAGAGAGCTGTGTGCGGGGAGTCTCAGTGCTGGAATAGCAGGGGGAACTTCAGGGCAGGAATGAGGTGCATTGAGAGAGCTGTGTGTGGGGAGTCTCAGTGCTGGGATAGCAGGGGGAACCAGGGCGGGAATGAGGTGCTTTGAGAGAGCTGTGTGTGGGGAGTCTCAGTGCTGGGATAGCAGGGGGAACCAGGGCGGGAATGAGGTGCTTTGAGAGAGCTGTGTACGGGGAGTCTCAGTGCTGGAATAGCAGGGGGAACTTCAGGGTGGGAATGAGGTGCATTGAGAGAGCTGTGTACGGGGAGTCTCAGTGCTGGAACAGCAGGGGGAACTTCAGGGCGGGAATGAGGTGCATTGAGTGAGCTGTGTGTGGGGAGTCTCAGTGCTGGAATAGCAGGGGGGACTTCAGGGCGGGAATGAGGTGCATTGAGAGAGCTGTGTTGGGGGAGTCTCAGTGCTGGAATAGCAGGGGGAACTTCAGGGCAGGAATGAGGTGCATTGAGTGAGCTGTGTGTGGGGAGTCTCAGTGCTGGAATAGCAGGGGGAACTTCAGGGCGGGAATGAGGTGCATTGAGAGAGCTGTGTGTGGGGAGTCTCAGTGCTGGAATAGCAGGGGGAACTTCAGGGTGGGAATGAGGTGCATTGACAGAGCTGTGTGTGGGGAGTCTCAGTGCTGGAATAGCAGGGGAACTTCAGGGCAGGAATGAGGTGCACTGAGAGAGCTGTGTGTGGGGTGTCTCAGTACTGGAATAGCAGGGGGAACTTCAGGGCGGGAATGAGGTGCATTGAGAGAGCTGTGTGTGGGGAGTCTCAGTGCTGGAATAGCAGGGGGAACTTCAGGGTGGGAATGAGGTGCATTGAGTGAGCTGTGTGCGGGGTGTCTCAGTGCTGGAATAGCAGGGGGAACTCCAGGGCAGGAATGAGGTGCATTGAGAGAGCTGTGTGTGGGGAGTCTCAGTACTGGAATAGCAGGGGGAACTCCAGGGCAGGAATGAGGTGCACTGAGAGAGCTGGGGGGGGGGGGGGGGTCTCAGTGCTGGAATAGCAGGGGGAACTTCAGGGCGGGAATGAGGTGCATTGAGAGAGCTGTGTGTGGGGAGTCTCAGTGCTGGAATAGCAGGGGAACTTCAGGGAGGGAATGAGGTGCATTGAGTGAGCTGTGTGTGGGTGTCTCAGTGCTGGAATAGCAGGGGAACTTCAGGGAGGGAATGAGGTGCATTGAGTGAGCTGTGTGTGGGTGTCTCAGTGCTGGAATAGCAGGGGGAACTTCAGGGCGGGAATGAGGTGCATTGAGAGAGCTGTGTGTGGGTGTCTCAGTGCTGGACTAGCAGGGGAACTTCAGGGCAGGAATGAGGTGCACTGAGAGAGCTGTGTGTGGGTGTCTCAGTGCTGGACTAGCAGGGGAACTTCAGGGCAGGAATGAGGTGCATTGAGAGAGCTGTGTGTGGGGTGTCTCAGTACTGGAATAGCAGGGGGAACTTCAGGGTGGGAATGAGGTGCATTGAGTGAGCTGTGTGCGGGGTGTCTCAGTGCTGGAATAGCAGGGGGAACTTCAGGGTGGGAATGAGGTGCATTGAGAGAGCTGTGTGTGGGGGAAGTCTCAGTACTGGAATAGCAGGGGGAACTTCAGGGCAGGAATGAGGTGCATTGAGAGAGCTGTGTGTGGGGGGAGTCTCAGTGCTGGAATAGCAGGGGTAACTTCAGGGCAGGAATGAGGTGCATTGAGAGAGCTGTGTGTGGGGGGAGTCTCAGTGCTGGAATAGCAGGGGTAACTTCAGGGTGGGAATGAGGTGCATTGAGAGAGCTGTGTGTGGGGTGTCTCAGTGCTGGAATAGCAGGGGGAACGTCAGGGAGGGAATGAGGTGCATTGAGAGAGCTGTGTGGGGGGAGTCAGTGCTGGAATAGCAGGGGGAACTTCAGGGAGGGAATGAGGTGCATTGAGAGAGCTGTGTGTGGGTGTCTCAGTGCTGGAATAGCAGGGGGAACGTCAGGGAGGGAATGAGGTGCATTGAGAGAGCTGTGTGGGGGGAGTCTCAGTGCTGGAATAGCAGGGGGAACTTCAGGGTGGGAATGAGGTGCATTGACAGAGCTGTGTGTGGGGTGTCTCAGTGCTGGAGTAGTAGCAGGGGAACTTCAGGGCAGGAATGAGGTGCATTGACAGAGCTGTGTGTGGGGTGTCTCAGTGCTGGAATAGCAGGGGGAACTTCAGGGTGGGAATGAGGTGCATTGAGAGAGCTGTGTGTGGGGAGTCTCAGTGCTGGAATAGCAGGGGGAACTTCAGGGTGGGAATGAGGTGCATTGACAGAGCTGTGTGTGGGGTGTCTCAGTGCTGGAGTAGCAGGGGGAACTTCAGGGCAGGAATAAGGTGCATTGACAGAGCTGTGTGTGGGGTGTCTCAGTGCTGGAATAGCAGGGGGAACTTCTGGGCAGGAATTAGGTGCATAGAGAGAGCTGTGTGTGGTGAGTCTCAGTACTGGAATATCAGGGGGAACTTCAGGGTGGGAATGAGCGGTGCATTGAGAGAGCTGTGTGTGGGGAGTCCTCAGTGCTGGAATAGCAGGGGGAACTTCAGGGCGGGAATGAGGTGCATTGAGAGAGCTGTGTGTGGGGAGTCTCAGTGCTGGAATAGCAGGGGGAACTTCAGGGTGGGAATGAGGTGCACTGAGAGAGCTGGGGGGGGGGTCTCAGTGCTGGACTAGCAGGGGGAACTCCAGGGCAGGAATGAGGTGCACTGAGAGAGCTGGGGGGGGGGGGGTCTCAGTGCTGGACTAACAGGGGGAACTTAAGGGTGGGAATGAGGTGCATTGAGAGAGCTGTGTGCGGGGAGTCTCAGTGCTGGAATAGCAGGGGAACTTCAGGGAGGGAATGAGGTGCAGTGAGGGAGCTGTGTGCGGGGTGTCTCAGTGCTGGAATAGCAGGGGGAACTTCAGGGTGGGAATGAGGTGCATTGAGAGAGCTGTGTGTGGGGGGAGTCTCAGTGCTGGAATAGCAGGGGGAACTTCAGGGCGGGAATGAGGTGCATTGAGAGAGCTGTGTGTGGGGAGTCTCAGTGCTGGAATAGCAGGGGGAACTTCAGGGTGGGAATGAGGTGCATTGAGAGAGCTGTGTGTGTGGGAAGTCTCAGTGCTGGAATAGCAGGGGGAACTTCAGGGTGGGAATGAGGTGCATTGAGAGAGCTGTGTGTGGGGAGTCTCAGTGCTGGAATAGCAGGGGGAACTTCAGGGCGGGAATGAGGTGCATTGAGAGAGCTGTGTGTGGGGAGTCTCAGTGCTGGAATAGCAGAGGGAACTTCAGGGCGGGAATGATGGCATTGAGAGAGCTTTTGTGGGGAGTCCTCAGTGCTGGAATAGCAGGGGGAACTTCAGGGCGGGAATGGCATGAGGTGCAATGTGCACTGAGAGAGCTGTGTGTGGGGAGTCTCAGTACTGGAATAGCAGGGGGAACTTCAGGGTGGGAATGAGGTGCACTGAGAGAGCTCTGTGTGTGTGTGTGTGGGGGGGGGGTCAAAGTGCTGGAATAGCAGGGGGAACTTCAGGGTGGGAATGAGGTGCATTGAGAGAGCTGTGTGGGGGGAGTCTCAGTGCTGGAATAGCAGGGGGAACTTCAGGGTGGGAATGAGGTGCATTGAGAGAGCTGTGTGTGGGGAGTCTCAGTGCTGGAATAGCAGGGGGAACTTCAGGGCGGGAATGAGGTGCATTGAGAGAGCTGTGTGTGGGGGGAGTCTCAGTGCTGTAATAGCAGGGGGAACTTCAGGGAGGGAATGAGGTGCATTGAGAGAGCTGTGTGTGGGGAGTCTCAGTGCTGGAATAGCAGGGGAACTTCAGGGCGGGAATGAGGTGCATTGAGAGAGCTGTGTGTGGGTGTCTCAGTGCTGGACTAGCAGGGGGAACTCCAGGGCAGGAATGAGGTGCATTGAGAGAGCTGTGTGTGGGGAGTCTCAGTGCTGGAATAGCAGGGGGAACTTCAGGGTGGGAATGAGGTGCATGAGAGAGCTGTGTGGGGGAGTCTCAGTACTGGAATAGCAGGGGGAACTTCAGGGCGGGAATGAGGTGCATTGAGAGAGCTGTGTGTGGGGAGTCTCAGTGCTGGATTAGCAGGGGTACTTCAGGGTGGGAATGAGGTGCATTGAGAGAGCTGTGTGTGGGGTGTCTCAGTACTGGAATGCAGGGGGAACTTCAGGGAGGGAATGAGTGCATTGAGAGAGCTGTGTGTGGGGAGTCTCAGTGCTGGAATAGCAGGGGGAACTACCGGGAGGGAATGAGGTGCATTGAGAGAGCTGTGTCAGGGGAG
Source organism: Ichthyophis bannanicus (assembly GCA_033557465.1). NCBI lineage: Eukaryota > Metazoa > Chordata > Amphibia > Gymnophiona > Ichthyophiidae > Ichthyophis > Ichthyophis bannanicus. The sequence continues at coordinate 36,502,803 of CM066047.1, read as the reverse complement.
TCTCAGTGCTGGAATAGCAGGGGGAACTTCAGGGTGGGAATGAGGTGCATTGAGAGAGCTGTGTGTGGGGAGTCTCAGTGCTGGAATAGCAGGGGGAACTTCAGGGCGGGAATGAGGTGCATTGAGAGAGCTGTGTGTGGGGAGTCTCAGTGCTGGAATAGCAGGGGGAACTTCAGGGCAGGAATGAGGTGCATTGAGAGAGCTGTGTGGGGGGAGTCTCAGTGTTGGAATAGCAGAGGGAACTTCAGGGTGGGAATGAGGTGCATTGAGAGAGCTGTGTGTGGGGTGTCTCAGTGCTGGAATAGCAGGGGGGACTTCAGGGCGGGAATGAGGTGCATTGAGAGAGCTGTGTGCGGGGAGTCTCAGTACTGGAATAGCAGGGGGAACCAGGGCAGGAATGAGGTGCATTGACAGAGCTGTGTGTGGGGTGTCTCAGTACTGGAATAGCAGGGGGACTTCAGGACAGGAATGAGTTGCACTGAGAAAGTCTTCCTTTACCCAAGGATATATGTCAACCATCCTAAAGACCGCCTCCATACGTCCATTGCTAAAAAACTCCAAACTGAACCCTGCAGAATCCAATTCATACAAAACGATTTCAAGTTTGCCTTTCCTTACAAAAATAGAAAAACTACACAATTACATTAGCCTGAATGCTCCACTTGACCCACATCAGCGTGGATTCCGCCCCAGCCATGGTGTGGAAACATTGCTAATCTCGCCCACTGACTAACTCATCATAGGAATAGAGAAGCCAAAGCAAGCTTCATACTCATTTTTCCTTGATATCACCGCAGCCTTTGACACGATATGTCGTGAGCTTATCCTACAGAGATGACGCTATCTTGGCGTCACTGACAATGCACTCAGATGGATCCAATCATGCTTGGCTGATCGCCAACAAATCGTGAAAACTAAAAAGTTCGGATCCTTACCTGTTAATGCAAAGTGTACCCCAGGGCTCTTCTCTATCAGCCTTGTTATTTAACATTTACATCCAGCCCATCTGTGAGATCACCAAGTCCTGTTCACTCTGCAAAGTCTGGGTGTTGTCTGAGTTATTCTTGTTCTCGGCTCACTGCCACTAGTGTCATTTAACTCTGATCCCCACTGCATCCCCCTCCCAGATATAATCTTTCAGCACTCATTCCTGTTTGTGACCAGACCCGGCTGAACGAGGGAGAGGAGCAGGTCCAGAATTGGCCACCCCCCACTTCTGACGCTGCCAGTAGCCCCCCCCTCCCCCCAGATAAAATTATAGAAAGGCAAAAACTCATTCAACAACATTAATAAAAAAATACCTATAAGAGAATAAGAAAAATAACTTAAGAAGGCAGAAGGTCAAAAGCAAGGTTAAAAAGAAGTCTTTTCAGAAGTGATTTAAATTTAGGATATGATGATTCAAGTCCGAGAGGAGGGGGGAGGGACTTCCAGAGGGCAGGGGCAAGGAAATAAAAAGCAGATGAGCGAGTAGATGATAACCGGGCTTGAGAAACAGAGGGGAGGTGCAGGCGATTAGCATGGATTTCCCACAGGGCAAAGTGAGGGGCATGGGAGGGTGAGATAGGGGGAACCAGACCAGAGGGCACCATAGAGCAGGATGAGGAGTTTGTATTGAATAGGGAACTGTACAGGGAGCCAGTGGAGATGAGTAAGAAGTGGTGTGACATGTCTAATCTTGAAGCATGGGAGAGAATCCGGATGGCAGGGTTGTGAATTTGCTGGATAGGGCGAGTTGAAACTGAGGGAGGGTAAGGTAAATGGCAGAAGGGCGGTGCTGCTACCAATCTCTTCAGGAATTTTCTGAATATCACTGAAGTGGACTCTCCAACCCGACATTACCCAGAGTCTCTACTGGTCCGTATCCTGCCCCGTCCTGACATCCACATAACGTTCTTTGCGTTCCGCCTTCTTTGAGCCCCTGTTGTGGGACTCCCTTCTTCTCACAATCACAGAGACTGTTATCTCCTTCTGCAGCCTTTTAGTTCTCAGAGACTTTAATGTCCACTTTGACTCCCCAGTCAAACTACAGAACAAGTTGTTCCGCTCCCTCCTGTCAGCCCTCTCCCTTCTTCAATACATTCATTCCCCAGACACGTGGCTGGTCGTACCCTGGACCTGGTTATGAGTGCCCATGCATTCCCTTCCCTCTGACCTCTTTCTCCACTCTCCCCCTTCCTTACACTGATCACTTCTGCATTCCCTTTCAATTCCAGTTCCCAACCCCCAGCCTCACAAGGCTCTCATGCTTCAATGACCTCTTACTTACTCATGATCCATCACACCGACCACTCTCTCCACCTTCCCTTCCTCGGATTCCTGGTTCCCCATGGAGTTTGATTCTCTTCCGGTCAACGCTCAAGCTCACACATGGAATAATCATCTTCATTCTGCGCTGGACACCTTGGCTCCCCTTCGTCCTAAATGACTTCCCCACTTGTCCCACCACCATCCGGTCTGGCCCTTACGCATCGCTAGTTACGAAGAGCGGAATGTACCTGGCGCAGGCTTCGCACCCTGCCTCTCTTTCTGCTTTTATAGATCTTCACGCTCATTATAAGGCTGTGGTCATCAACACAAAAAAAAGACTATTTTGACAATCTCTAATCCGCTAATCACTCCAAGGCACTTTATTCAATCATTTCATGCTTATTATGCCCCTCTGGCCCCATGACATCCCAAAGTGACCTTCCTACCAGAGAACAGCTTGTTCACCACTTTTACAAGGAAATCTCTGATCTCCAGAATGAGTTTCTCCCAATCCCCCCTGGAGACAGTGTCTGCGAGGCTCTTAGCTCCGCTCCTCTCTCATGCAGTTCTCTCTCCCACACGTGAGCAGAATTTAACCCCATCTCTCTTGAAGCTCTCACAAAATCCCCCTCCTCTTCTCACAAAAAGACATGTGCTACTGACCTTATCCCCTCTTTCTAGATCTGTCAGTACATTGGCCCTCCTTCCAGGGGTCCTTTCCATTTTTAATAATAGTTTAGCTTCGGGGACTAACCCCTCTACTGGATGAATGCCGTTGGTGAGATCTCTACTGAAGAAACCCTCGTTAGACGCGGCTTTCCTAACTCACTGCCATCCAGTTTCTAATCTTCCCCTTTCTTTCCAAAATCCCAGAAATACTATTTTAAATATCATCATATGGATGTGAAAGTTTGAACAGTGAAAAATATAAGAACATAAGAAATGCCATACTGGGTCAGACCAAGGTCCATCACGCACAGTATCCTCTTTCCAACAGTGGCCAATCCTGCTTCCACTTGCTTGTACTGGGGCAAGCAGTTATCTGTGTCTTCTTTAATGATGGATAATGGACCTTTCCTCCAAGAACATGTCCAAACCTTTATTAAACCCAGCTACACTAACAGCTTTTACTACATCCCCCGGTAACGAATTCCAGACTTTGATTACACTTTGAGTGAAAAAAAAATTCTCTTATTAGTTTTAAATTGAATATACTGTAACTTCATTGCATGTCCACAAGTCTTTCTACTTTTGATGGCGTAAAGTATCAGTCTTCATTTACCCATTCCAGTCTATTCGTTAATTTATAGACCTCTATCATATCTCCCCTCAGTCATCTCTTTTCCAGGTTGAAAAGCCGTAACCTTTTAAAGCCTGTCTTCATATGTGTATCCCTTCCATCCCATTTACCATTTTGTTGGCTCTTTTCTATACCTTTTTCTAATTCCGCTATATCCTTTTTAAGATACGGTGACCAGAATTGCGCACAAGATTCAATGCGTGGTTGCACCATGGAACAATACGAAGGCATTATAATATCCTTTTTTTATTCTCCATTCCTTTCCTTATGATACCTAGCATTTTATTTGCCTTCTTGGCTGCTGCTGCACACTGGGTGGGTGGAGGGTTTCAATATGTTATCCACGATGACACCTAAACCTTTTTCCTGGTTTGTGGTTCCTAATATGGAAACTTGCATCGTGTAACCATAGTTTGCGTTGTAATTTGCTAGGTGCATAACTTTCTAGTTGTCCACATTAAATTTCATCTGCCATTTGAACATCCAGCCTTCCAATTTATCAAGGTCCTCTTGCAATTTTTCACAATCTTCTTTGCTTTTAACAACTTTGAATTATTTTTTGTCATCTGCAAATTTGACTACCTCATTTGTTATTCCTAGTTCCAGGTTATTTACGGATATGTTAAAAAGCAGTGAACCCAGCAGAAATCCCTGGGGTACTCCACTATTCACTTTTCTCCATTGGGAAACTTGGCCATTCATCCCTACCCTCAGCTTTTTATCTTTTAACCAGTTCCTGGTCCACAATAGTACACTGCCTCCTATCCAATGACTTTTTAACTTCTCCAAGAGTATCTCATGAGGGATTTTGTCAAAGGCTTTCTGAAAATCCAGATACACTATATCAACCCGCTTTCAAAATATTTTCCATGATAATGCCTAAATCTTTTTCCTGGGTGGGGTTCCTAATGTGGAACCTTACATCGTGTAACCATAGTTTGGGTTTTTTCTTTCCTAGGTGCATAACTTTGCACTTGTCCTACATTAAATTTCATCTGCCAATTGAACATCCAGTCTTCCAATTTATCAAGGTCCTCTTGCCATTTTTCACAATCCTCTTGCGTTTTTAACAATTTTGAATAGTTTTGTGTCATCTGCAAATCTGATTACTTCACTCACTATTTCCATTTCCAGGTCATTTACGAACATATTAAAAGCAGTGGACCCAGCTCAAATCCCTGGGATATTCCACTATTCACCTTTCTCCATTGGGAAAATTGGCTATTTAGTCCTACCCTCTGCTTTCTTTCATTTAACCATTTCCTGATCCACAATAGTACACTGCCTCCTATCCCATGACTTTTTAATTTCGCCAAGAGTCTCTCATGAGGGACCTTGTCAAAGGCTTTCTGAAAATCCAGATACACTATATCAACCGACTCACCTTTGTCTACTTGTTTATTCACACCTTCAAAAAAACATAACAGATTAGTAAGACAAGACCTTCCTAGGCTAAAGCAATGTTGACTGCCTCCCATTAAGACATGACTATCTACATGTTCAGTAATTTTGTTCATTATAATGATTTCTACCATTTTTTTCCCAGTAGCAACTATCAGCTCACCAGTTTGTAGTTTTCCGGATCACCCCTGGAAACCCTTTTTAAAAACTGATGTTTATTGGCCCATTCACCAATCTTCAGGTATTACAGATTATTTTAATAATAGTTCAAAGATTATTAATAGTAGCTCTGCAATCTCCTATTTCAGTTCTTTCAACACCCTCGGATGTATACCTCTTTAAATTTCCAAAGACAGCAACTCTGGGTTCTAGGTGACTTTACCCTCCCAGCACTTCCTCCAAAGCAAGCTAAGACCTTTCTAGAGGCGGTGAAGGCACTAGAATGTGAGCAAATAATAAGCCTTTCTACACATGACAACAGAAACACCTTTAGTACTCCCAGTACCATGGTCAGTTACCACAGTGCTATCATATCCAATATCCCTCAAGACAATAGACTAGACAGAAAAAAAGATGAATCTCCCAATAACCCTTCGCTTACGTCCTTTCGACAAACAAGCATTCCTAGAGGAAGCTCTGCCAAAACTCAACACGGATTCTACTAGAAACATAGAAACATGACGACGGAAAAAGACCACATGGCCTATCTAGTCTGCCCTTCCATATCAACTACAATAGTCCTCTTTAGAGATCCTCTGTGTTTGTCCAATGCTTTTCTGAAATCAGATACTGTCTTCATGTCCACCATCTCCCTTGGGAGACTATTCCATGCATCTATCACTCTTCCCGTAAAGAAATATTTCCACATATTACTCCTGAGTCTATCCCCTTTCACTCTTTATGCTATGTCCCTCATAGCAGAGCTTGCCTTCCATTGAAATAGACTCTCCTGTGCATATATGCCATGGAGGTATTTAAATGTCTCTGGCATATCGCCCCTATCCCGCCTTTCCTCTATTCATATTAAAGATCTTTAAGTCTATCATAATATGCTTCAAAATGAAGACCATTAAACATTTTAGTAGCCACCCTCTGCACTGACTCCATCCTGTTTATATCCTTTTGAAAGTGCAGTCTCTAGAACTGCACACAATACTCCAAATGAGGTCTCACCAAAGACTTATACAGAGGCATTATCACCTCCTTTCTCCTGCTGGCCATTCCTCTCCCTGTACACCCAAGCATCCTTCTAGCTTTCACAGTCACCTTTTCTACCTGTTTAGCTACTTTAAGATCACCAGAAACAATTAGCCCAGGTCTTTTGTGGACAGAAGTACCTCACCCCCTACACTGTACCGCTCCTTGGGATTTTTGCAGCCCAAATGCATGCCCATTCATTTTTTAGCATTAGATTTCAGCTGCCAAATTCTAGACCATTATCCAAGTTTAGCTAGATCCCTCCTCATGTTATCTACTCCTTCCTGGGTGGCTACTCTATTGCAGATTTTGGCATCATCTGCAAACACGTAAACCTTACCTGACAGCCCTTCTGGAATATCACTAACAAAGATGTTAAAAAGAATTGGACCAAGGACATATCCCTGGGATACACCACCTCCTCAGAGTGAGCTCCATTTACCTGTACCCTTTGTCGCCTCCCACTTAACCAATTTCTAATGCAATCAATAACTTTAGGGTGTTGATACATTAATTGGCCTATGGAATAACACCTTGAGCGATGCTTTCAGTGCACTCCAATACAACTGGGAGCCCAAGAAATTTCACACAGTCCTTTGGAAAACCAGAGACCTACAGACATCCAAACTGGAGCTCAAGAAACCTGAGCGTACGTGGAGACGCACAAAACTCTCACAGGATCGAGACACGTACATGACCAGTCTACAAGAACATTGCATACTAACTGATCAAAAAAGAAAGGAATACCACTAAAAACTGCTAATTTTATTACTAAATCAGTCTCCAGAACTAATCCTTAACAAAAGGCCCCACCGGAAATTTCAATACCAAAACCCCGCACCCTCAGATTTTCGCTACCCACTTCCAAACAAATAGTTTAGACCCTCCAGCAATACCACAAATCTCCAAAGCAGCAGTCCTTCCACCCTCAAGCTTTCATCCATCCACGCAGCCAGAAGAGAACACACAGAAAAAATCATTCATGGTATCAACACTACCACCTCAGCAATCGACCCGTGCCCAACCTGTAGGGTCAAGATATTACATTCAGATCTGAGTCCATTCATTGCCAACATTGCTCGTCTATCATTTAGCCTGGGAATAGTTCCACCATCTCTTAAAACTGTCTCAATAAGACCATACTTAAAAATAACAAGTTGAAACCTAGCGACAATCTCCTACAGGCCCATGTCCAGCCATCCTCTTTTATTGAAGGTCATACAGAAAATAGTCCTACAGTAACTAAAATGCCACATGGATTCCCAGACTCCGCTGGACCTGCACCAGCATGGCTTTAGACAGTACCATGGAGTAGAAACTCTGCTAACCTCCCTCCTGGATAAGCTCACTGAAGGCATTGAGAAATTAAAGCAGGGATTTATTCTAATATTCATAGATATCATCACCTCAGCTATTGACTCAGTCTGTCACAACTCCTTATTATGTTGCCTACAAGAGATAGGAATAGAAAATGCAGCTTTGGACTGGTTCAGCTCCTACCTCAATGGTCGCCTTCTGCAGGTGAAAATAGGATCACTTTCTTCAGCCGCATACAGTCAAGAACATGGTGTCCCACAGGGTTCAGTGCTCTCCTCTCAAAACACACATCTTCCAAGAATGCTATGGGACAGACACTTAACATCTTATCACACAGTCAAATGATCCCATTTACACTCAGAACTAGACCCATTATTGAGTCACACTATAAATAAGTTAACTGTATTCAGTTTAATCTATCCCCCCCCCTGCTCTTCCTATTACATGGATAGTTCAAGTAACCTCTGTTAACGTGTATCTGTTACACTGCTCCTCTAATTGTTTTATGTAACTTAAGTTCCGTTGTGTTCGATGTAAACCGCCTTGATACTCTAATATAATCCTTTGGAATATGTTACCATCTTTATGTTGATGACATTTTACTGTTTCCCCTTTTTTCCACAATCAAATCCAGTTATAATTAGCTGATTGAATGCTTTAATGCAGTCACACAATGGCTCTCCTAAGCATAATGTATCGGTTAATTATAGCAAGACTGAAGTGTTGTTCATAACTAAAGACCAAACATTCATCCCCCCCACCCTCAACACTACACATAAGGAAAGCAGAACTCGATGTAAAGTAAGAGATCCGGTACCTAGGAGTCGGACTGGACCAGCGGCTGAGCGTGCAACCCCACATCAGGAGCATCACTAAAGCAATATATCACAAGATAAGAACATTTCACCACCTGCACCCGCTCCCTGAAACAAATGACTATCTACAGAGTTCCCAGCACTTATCCTTCCACATTTCCTCTTTAGTAACATCATCTATCAAGGATTCCAAAGTAGGTCTTGCAACCCCTTCAGCTGGCCCAAAACACGGCCGTGCTTATCATATATGGAACCTCCAAGGCAGAACACATCACTCTAATTTTAAAGCACCTACACTGGTTACCAGTCGCGGGCCAAATAAGATACAAAGTCACACTCTTAATATTTAAGATTCTGCACAAGCAATCTGCAATCTCTCTCTCATCCCTAATACAACTGATGCCCAAAAATAGAAGTAGAAGACAAAGCTTGTATAACACACTCCTGATCCCTGCCGAAAGGACAAAAAGTAACCAAACATCCTGTAAATGGGAATTTTGCTCTATGCTCCAACCATTTGGAACTCTCTGCCGAACCCAGTTCAGGCCAGCACAGACATCTTAAGTTTTCGCAAGACCCTCAAGACTCACTTATTTTAACCGTATTATTAGCATATACCATAAGATGTGGAGAGTTAAAGTGAGGGAGCGGTCATGATCACATACATGCAACAACCCACCCTCACTACTAGCTCACAGACTCATGTATTACACACTATCCATGTTCCTCTGAGTGAACCCACTTGTTAAGTTTTCTCTCGTTAATTATTCCATGTTAACTTACCTGTTCTATGTACATGTTTAAGTTTATTGATTTATGTAAGCCGCTCTGACTGCAAAATAGAGCGGTATATAAAATCAGTTAAATAAATAAATGCCGCCTGGGCGATCTCAAGTGTGTGTGTGTGTGTGTGTGGGGGGGGGGGGGGGTTATTGCTGACGATGTGCAGAGTCAACAGGGTCGAGAAATGGAAATTTGCAAGTTGCGGGCAGATCTATTGAACTGTCAATGGCAGAATGAGAGGACCGGCTCTAAACAAGCTTGGAAAAGACTTGTGGCTCTGAGGGCCAAATGTGACTACTAGGATCAGAGAGAGTTTGATTTTAAAAGAGCCCTATAAGCTTTGTCGGCTGGTTTAGGAAAAAGGTAATAAGGCTGACAGGCTGTTGGCCTTTTGGTTATGGAAACAGCAAGCTGCACAAACAGAGGCTCTTTGTAAAGGACAGAATGAGCCGTGGTTGTCCAGCACTAATGGAATAACGGGTTCCTTTGCAGCAATTATATGCACCAGATCCCACAATTCTTGACCATGTGATCGATTTTTTAAGGGGGGTCTCCTCAAGAACTTTGGCCCCTGATAAGTGTGATGGTTTGGAGGGAGAGGTCGTTGTTCAGGAGGTCTTTCAGGCTATTTGGAATTTGCCGGTGGGTAAGGCACCAGGGGCCAATGGATTTATGCCAGAATATTATGAGCATTTTGGGATTAATTTAGCACCACATTTGGCACTGAAGAGAGAGGAATTACCTACATCCCAGAGGCTGTTATTATGGTTTAGTCTAAGCCTGGAAAGCATCAAGCTGATGTGGCGTCTTATAGATCCATCTCCCATCTTAACATCGATGTCACGCTGTTGGCTAAGGTCCTTGTGAAGTGCTTGAATAGGGTTCTCCCATAGGCTAATCCATGGTGATCAGGTGGGCTTTATGGAAGGAAGGCAGGCAGTGGAATATATTAGGAGCACCCTCTAACTGATCAAGGTAGCCAGGCAGAGCAAACCATTGGCTTTTCTGTTGTCAGTCGATGCAGAAAAGCATTTGATCGGGTTGATTGGGGATTTCTGCATGGTGTGCTGGCTAGAGTGGGGTTTAGCCCCAATTTTCAGGTGTGGGTAAGCAGCTTGTATAGGAAGCCTAGAGCACGTGTTCAGGTTAATGAAGTGTGTACAGAGATGCCCCCCCCCCCACCCCAGCAGAAACACATCAGGGCTGCCCCTGTCCCTGATTTTGTTTGCCCTTGTCATTTATTTTATTTATTTATTTATAGACTCTTATATACCGCACTATTAGGCATCAGCGCGGTTCACAAAAAACAGTGAGATACACAATTCAACAGTACTTTGTGTTTACAGAAAACAGGAGAATATAACTCGGATAACAGGGTATATAATTAATAAACATAGTCATAATATCATCATGGCTTCAGTTTTGTGTGTATGTGGTCTGTGGGGTATCTGTATTGTATGTGTATGAGTGGAAGGTCTGTGGGTTGGTTGAGATGTCTTTATTGTTTACTGGATAAGATAAAAGGAAGAGGTAGTGTTTCAAAGCTTTGCGAAACTGCAAAAGGTCTGGTATTGCTCGGATGTTTTGAGGGAGGCTATTCCAACACCTTGGTGCACAGAATAAAAAGGCCCTGTCTGAAGTAGTTTTGGTACACTGTGATATTGATTTAGGGACTAACAGAGTATTGAGTGTTACTGACCTTCTGTCTCTATTGAGGGGTGGTGTTTGGATCAAGTCTGATATTGATGAAGATGAGAGTTCTTTGAAGGCTTTGAATGTAATTAGTAAAATTGTGAAAGTGAGTCTACTTTGAATTGGGAGCCAATGAAGATGTTTTAGAATAGGTGAGATATGATCTTTCCGGGAAGCTCCATGAAGGACTCTAGCTGCAGCATTCATAGCCATTTGAAGTGGGTGTAAGGTGGTTTGTGGAAGACCTTGTAAAGTTGAGTTCGCATAATCAAGATGAGGTATGATTAGCGCCTGATAGATGGTTCTAAAATCGTCTGGCTCTAGCAAGGATCGAAGGTGTCTAAGGGAGCGTATTTTGTGATATACCGCTCTTACAATATTACTAATATGTGCTTTCATATCTAATTTCTGGTCTAAAGTGACACCGAGGTATCTGATGGTGGTCTTGGTCTGGAGGTTAGCATCATTCACTTTCAAAAAGGATGGAGCAGTGAAATTTTGGTTACGTGTAATAAATAATACCTCCGTTTTCTTGTGTTGGATCCTTAGATTTTGGGATTGTAGCCAGTTGGATACTTCATTTATGCAGTTAGTTAATGGATTGAGATCAGGGTTCTCAGTTGTAAAAGGAAAATATAAAAGTACATCATCCGCGTATATCATGCAGTTAACTCTAAAGGATCGAATCAGGTTACAGATAGGCTGCATGTATATATTAAACATAAGGGCGGAAAGGGATGAGCCCTGAGGGACCCCTTGTTTTTGATGAAACTGATCTGATGAAGTATCGTTGGATCGTACTTGTTGCCATCTGTCAGAAAGGTAGGATCTACACCACTCAAGTGCTTTATCAGTAATTCCTTTCCCTTTGAGACGCTCAAGGAGGCGTTCATGGCTAACAGAATCAAAAGCGGCTGCGATATCAAGAAAAACAAGGACGAACCCTTGGCGGATGTTATCAATTCCTGATAATAAGCTGCTGAACAGAGTAGTTAGAAGCGTTTCCACACCGTGGAATTCTCTGAAACCGTGCTGGCATGAGTTCAGTGGGGCGTTAAGATCTATATGATCCTGAATTTGTTTTTGTACTTCTTTTTCCAAAATTTTTGCTAGTAATGGAATACTTGAAATAGGTCTATATGATTCTGGTTTAAGAGGGTCAAGTTTGTTGTTTTTTAGTAATGGCCTTATGGATGTTTGCTTAAGGGTACGAGGGAAAGTTCCTGTTGTAAATGATTGAATCATGAGTCTGGATATGATGGGACTGATGGAGCCCCTAGAGAGCGTAAACATGAAAGGTATCATGGAAGGACAGAAGGAGTTGTTGTTAAGTGTTGTTAAGTCAGTGTCGACTTATGGCGACCCTCTGGATAATTGTCCTAAACTGTGTTCCAGAGGGTCGGCATTAGTCGACACCGACTCAAAGGCACTTAACAACAACAAGGAACAAGTGAAATACTGCAAAGTGCATTGGTCACAGAGACAGAAAAACAAATCTGTACTTTGGCCAGCTGCAAACATTCCAGCATATCACACACTCTGCAAACCATGCCTGCAATTTATTGAGAAACAAAGAAACACATAGGTGTGTACAGTAGAGCTGAGAAATTGGACAAGTATAGGGCAAGCAGAAGAAATGCAGAGGAAGGAGACCTTTGGTTATTTTTGTTTGTTCTTTTTCCATTTCACAAATTCTTTATTTGGAAAATACAGAATTACAATCAAGTCCACATCTAGAGGAAAGCTGATGGGAAACATAAAAACTAACAAACACCTATGAAACTGAAAGAAGGACAAAGTAAATAGAAAATATTACAGCGAAAAATCAGAGGATATTATATATTAGCTAAGCCCGTGAGTATACCTTAGCCCTATTTACTTGGAAAGGAAGGAGATAAATTAACCATTTTCTTTGCTTAACAGAAAAGCTTCTAACTGAGCAGATTCAATAAATACATACTTTATCCATTCATAAATCAATATACACTTACAAGGATATTTCAAAAAGAAAGAGGCCCCTATTGCCAAAGACCGAGATTTTAACAAAAGAAAAGCTTTCCTCCGCTTTTGGGTAAGTCTGCATACATCCGGAAGAATCTGAATTGGGTTACCACAGAAAACCTGATCTTTCTTGGAAAAATATAATCGTAATATTACATTTTTATCCGCAAGGGACAAAAAAGAAACTATCAACGTAGCACGTTGAGCAATCTCATCGGTAGAAGACTCCAAAAAGGCAGAAACATCTAATGTGTGAGCTAAAGGGGGATTTTCTCCATTTTTAACAATAGGGGATGAAGCATCCTTAACAGGTAACACAGGAACATAATAAAGAGAGGAAAATTTGATAGCATTAACATCCTCAATTAACAGAACCTCCTTAAAATATTTATACAATAATATATTAGGAGCAAGATAATGAGTACATGAAAAATTTTAAAAAACGCTGATTTTTAACATGAACCGCATTTTCAAAAGACTCTGATAATGAATATTGACACTATCACGTATTGAAGAGGAAACAGTAGCTTGTACTACGGAGACCTGACCCTCTAATTTACTCAGACATGTGTTACATTTAACAATAGATTCATCATGAACTGCCAACTTCTGAACAACTTCTTTAGAAAATTGCGAGATCTGGGAAAGAGATGTACGCAGAGACAACTCAATGCGTGCATCAACTTCCCACATGTCTCGCAAAGAAAATTCCACCTGAGAAAGAACAGCTGAAACAGTAGAGGAAAAATCCAAAACAGAAGGCAAGAAATTTATTTGATTTTCTATATCACCGGTGAAAAGCGGGATATAAATACAGCTAAATAAAAAAAATAAATAAATAAATATCAGTCGAAGAAGCAACTTCCTGTTTACCACTAGAGCGTTCTCCCACTGAATGACTCTCACCGGAGGGGGGGGGGGAGGTAAGAACAGTCTCAGCCAACACTTCCTGACTGGGTAGGGCAAACCCCAGCGCAGTTAAGGAGGAATCTGAAACAGTACTCACGGACACCACCGATGCATCTTGTTCTGACTGGTCCACCTGGACACTCTGAAGATGACGATCCATAGGACCAACAATTTTAATAGATTTAGCGCCCAGGACAGGAAACATCTTCTTCCTCCTCTTACCCATGAGACTTCCAAATTGCTCCTCACAGCTCCGAAGGGGCTCCAAAGGGGCAGAACATGCCCCTTTGGTCACGCCCCTTCGGACCTGCGCCCACGGTCATGCACCCGCAGGTCGCGTTCCACGGTGGGCCGTCGATTTTGTAGTGGCCCGGGGAGGGCGGCAACGTTAGGCTCCTCATCCACCAGCAGCAGCACAGGCACTAGCACAAGACCCAGCAGCGATCCCGGCATACAGTGTTGGGCCGTCGGTTTTGTAGCGGCCCGGGGAGAGCGGCGACGTCAGGCTCCTCCTCCACCCACAGCAGCACAGGCACTAGCAGGAGACCCAGCAGCGATCCCCAGAAAGAGACCTTTGTAATGCAACTGAATGGCCAGTACAGAGCACTAACCAGATCCAGGGTTCCGCCCTTATTTCCACTCTGCTGCTCCTTATGCCTGGAACAAACACCCCGAGTCTGTATGTCTGGCTCCATCTCTCCCCTTTCCAAATGCATGCTAAAGGCTCACCTCTTTGAGGCTGCCCTTGGATCCTGATCCCTTGTTTTTTCCTTATGAGCCCGATCCCATAAGGGGCACATCTGGACATCCCCCGAACAGGACGACCTCATTAGTACCTCATTCTGCACCACGGGAGCTAGATGATCCCACGGGTGCAGGATCAGGCACTAAGATGACCCATCATGCCCCTGCCGCCCTGCGGGAGACATCCCCCCTGCTTCACGGCCAGCCCGTTGCAGTACCGACCCCCCATTTCTCCACTCCCCAACCCTCAACAGGGGGCAGCCAGGCCCCAGATTGGGTGATGGGTCCTCACCATTCATGGCTCTGTTCCTCCTGGGGGAGGCTGCCTGGCCACTGCAAAGGGTGTCCTGTGCTTATTCCACCTCCCGGTGCTTCCTGAACATCTGGTTGCCTCTCCGGTCCATGCTCTGCCCATTCTCCACCCCCCCCCCCGTGCCGCCCCCATCCTGCTCTCCCTGCAGAGCAGCTCTGTGCATGCGGGGAGAAAGCTTTTTGGCATTCGGGCAGGACAGCTAGTGGGGTTTCATGTCCCACTGGGACGTTCAGCCCTGCTCTTCACTTTATTGGATTGGGCCTCGTCTGCTTGCCTTTCCCTATTTGTACCCCTGTTCTTAGCTACTGTATTGTCTGTCTTGGTTGGATTATAAGCTCTGTTGAGCAGGGACCATCTTTTATAGGTATCTGTACAGTGCTGCGTTCACCTTGTAGCACTATGTAAATGATTAATAGAAGTAGTAGTATTTTATTTATTTAGCAGTATTGTTATTCCACCTTATCATATGAATCCAGAGATGTTGGACCATGGGTCAGTTTTAATAAGCAATGACAAAGGTGCTGATACTCAGTACCATCAAGAACCCCCTCAAAAGAAGCCCTGAAGATGAAGAAAGCAGGAAACAAACCGAAAAAGGAAATGCCAAGCAGCATAAAATCATATGCGTTGGACCCTTTTGTCTTTTTAATAACATGCTGAATAGCAGCAGAGGGGAATGAGCTCATTACTGGCCCTTTAAGTAAATCAGTTCCACAAAAGAGCCAATGGGAACCCGGAGCTACAGTCTGCAGTATGAGCAGCAGATGGCACCAGAGCTCTACCTAGGATTACGAGACAGCTGCTATCAGTGGAGTCTTTTTATTTCTCCATGGACAAGCAGGAAGCGTCAGCCACACCAGGTGACCTCCCCCGGGCGGCGCCATGTATGGAAGTGCTCTCCAGAGCTCATATTTCTGAGCATGAATAGGAGGTCCCACCTCCCCGGCCCACCCCTAGCCCAGCCAGTCTAATTTCTTCCGCCTTGCCTTCAAGACGGATTCTCTCCTTCTCTCCTTCAAAACCCTTAGAATCGCTGATTCTTACCTTAAGAATACCAAAACCGCAGTTCAAGAAGTGCCCACGATGTGGCAGGAAGATGAACACCACAGACAGCCATGACTGCTGCATCAGATGTTTGGGACCGGATCATCAAGTGCAAGAATGCTCCAAATGTTCCCGCATGTCTCCCAGAGCACGCAAGCATAGAGGCCACGCTCTCCGGGAGTTTCTGGCTGCATCAGAAGTGATCGACGCTGTTTCCGGCTCCTCTCCAGTCCCTCTGCAACCTCTGGGTTCCCTGCAACAGGCTTCGAGTTCTCCGGCCCGGGATGCGCCGCATGCGGCCTCCTTCCCCAGCCGGCAGCCTCATCTCTAGCCTGCTCCTCAGCCTGAGCTCCAACTTGCCTCCTCCTCGCCTCCCAGGCTCGCCGGACAGTCTGCGGATCCCCCGGAGTCCTCCACAAGGCAGGCACAGGCTTTAAAAGATGGCACCCGCAGCGTGCGCGTAAGTCCCACCCACCGGATCGCTATTGGCCAGGCTGTGGACCTCTCGGGGGGCTCCCTTTGCGCCAACGTTTCCTGGCACAGGGAGGCTTCCCCCGCGCTCTGGGACCACCCCTCCAGCTCAAGACGTCACCGCGTCGACAAAGAGACACAGGGCCGGCCTGACCGTGCTGAAGAAAGGAGTCCCTGACGGCATGATTCAAGAAGCAGCAGGGGGAAACGACATTGCAGCAGGCATCACGGCAGGCATCACAGCTCAAGGCAGAAGCATTGCGGCAGGTATCACAGCCCCAGGGCATACAGAAGCAGCCCTAAGTGTTCCTGCAAGCACCAGAAGCAGCACCGAAGATCCTGATGCTCAGGTGAGAGCAATAGAGCCCCTTTCAACAAGCGTAGAAGGCTCAGTAGCTCTAGCTCTAGCCACAGCAGGCACAGCAGAGCTTCTTCATCTAGGGACAAATCTGAAGCCATTCTGCAGCTTCTTTCGTGCCTGGTCAAAAAGACCGCCCCACAAGAACCCAAACTAGACCTGCCTATGGCGAGCTGCGCATCCCCAGCGTCCGCTGCAACCACTCCGCATTCTGCGAAAGCTAGCTACCCCTGGACACCATCCAGGTCTCCCTCCCCCAGAGACCTCCCATTCGAAGCTAGTGATGGGGAAATCATCGACTCTACTCCTGTGGGGTCCGCTGCTTCCAAGGGGTCCGCCGACTCGGAGCCACCCACTAACGACAAGGAGGACTCATCCACTATAAACCCGCCGGAGGACCTCACCTACCCAAAGTTCTTGAAGAAGGTGATGTCAGCTCTGAACTTTACAGCGGATAAGGCTGCGGAGGAGACGGAGTTACATAAGTACCTACACGGCCCCAAGCCGGCCATGGCCTTACCCATCCACCAAAAGCTATGTGACAACCAACTTTCACTGTGGCAGACCCCCGCCTCTGTCCAACCTTGCTCTAGACGACTGGACGCAAAATACCAAGTTCACCCTACCCCCGGCTTCCTCAAACACAACTCACGCACCAGTCCACTGTCGTGTCCTCGGCCCTCAAAAAGGTCAAGTCTTCCAGGACCCTTGCCAACCATCCACCTGGACAAGACTCTAAGCTCCTGGACGACATGGGAAAGAAGGTCTACCAAGGAGTCATGCTAAGCGCCAGAATTGCAGCTCACCAATTCCAGCACATTCACTTCCTGGATGGGTTGCTGGCATCTCTCAAAGGCCGCCTCTCAGCCTTACCCAAGGACTTGCAAGCTGAGACCACCTTATCCGTCCAGGACATCACCTAATGCAGCAGACACCTGGTGGCCACTTGTTCTTAGCTACTGTATTGTCTGTCTTGGTTGGATTATAAGCTCTGTTGAGCAGGGGACCATCTTTTATAGGTATCTGTACAGTGCTGCGTTCACCTTGTAGCACTATGTAAATGATTAATAGAAGTAGTAGTATTTTATTTATTTATTTATTTATTTATTTATTTATTTATTCAACAGTATTGTTATTCCACATTATCATATGAATCCAGAGATGTTGGACCATGGGTTAGTTTTAATAAGCAATGACAAAGGTGCTGATACTCAGTACCACCAAGAACTCCCTCAAAAGAAGCCCTGAAGATGAAGAAAGCAGGAAACAAACCGAAAAAAGAAATGCCAAGCAGTGTAAAATCATATGCGTTGGACCCTTTTGTCTTTTTAATAACATGCCGAATAGCAGCAGAGGGGAATGAACGCATTACTGGCCCTTTAAGTATATCAATTCCACAAAAGAACCCAATGGGAACACAGAGCTACTGTACAGTCTGCAGTATGAGCAGCAGACATTGGGAACGATAATTAACTCAATAATGTATCTTCTCATCTATACATAAAATCAAAGTAACCCTTGATAACTGTTTTCAGTTTAAATGTATTATAGTTCAAAACTTGCTTCTGTTATATTGTAATACAGTTAATAATGTAATATTGTAATATAGTTAATAATGTTTCTGTTATATTGTAACACATTAATTTGTTCCATACAATCCATGTTATAATATAATATAGTTTATAATGTTCTATGTATCTGTTTTGACTATTGTTATAATGTAAACCGCTGCTGATCCTCGGAAGCAGCGGTATATAAAAACTGTTCAAATAAAATAAATAAATAAATAAATATAGTTGTACTCTGCAGTATGAGCAACAGATGGCGCCAGAGCTCTACATAGGATTAGGAGACAGCTGCTATCGGTGGAGTCTTTATTTACTGGCTCCTTCAAACAGCTTGCATATCCCATCCAACTCACAAGCTCATCTATCATCCACTGTTCCCCTGCCTTTTATGCACTCCACCCCCCCCCCTCTCTCTGGAATTCCCTGCCCCCTCACCTCAGACTTGAAGCATCTTAAAACTACCTTCAAGTCCCACTTAAAGACTCCCCTTTTCAACCTGGCTTTTAATTCCTTGCCCCCCTGAACCCCCTTTCTTTACTTTAGAATTATAAATGCCTCCTCTAGTATGAATGCTTCGATCTCTGTCCTATGATTTATGGAGTTCCTTTCTGGTTTTCCTTTTAATCATTTTTGTTTTTACTGTACACCACTCTGTGGCTTTTGTGAAGGGCGGTTAAGAAAGTTTTTAATAAACCAACATAGGTGTAGCTGAGGTTACTTTTCCCTGTTAGAAGGCTTGTTTGGCATTTGTACATGTAAATAGCAGGCTTACACTTGTAAACGGCCCTATGCGTGTAAGGGGAGAGGGAGTCTAGTGGTTAGAGCACGCAGGGGATCTGGGTTCAATTCTCACTAGCAGGCCTTGTGACCTTGGGCAAGTCACTTTACTCTCCATGGCTTCAGAAGAAAAGGCCTGGCAATCTACTTCCAGTCATACCCAGGGGACTCTGGGACACCAGGAGTCAGCATTGACTTGACGGCACAAAAAAAAAAAAAGAATTTCAGTAATGTGTTTACTTACATGTGTATACCTGTGGCAGGCGGTTTGGAAGAGGACGTGATCTGGGTGTTCTATGGTTAGCTCTGAAACGTGTATATATTTTGCAACAGCAGTACAAGACTAAAAATAATTGCCTGTTGGCATTTACACCTGCTCCAAGTTCATCTGTCAGCTAAATACTCATTTTTTGACTTGGAGTGTGGAGGAATGATTGAAGGGGAAATTCATTCTTTACACATGCTGATCAGAACTGACTGAAAAGACAAAACACTTGAATTATGCAGCTCGGCTCTTTGACTGCTCTTGGACAGGTAATTAAATTGGCATTAGGGATCCTTTTCTTTAGGGATCAACTTGTATTAAACTTTGTGTCACAACTGAACCCTATGTTAAGCTTGATTTTACAATCTTTTAATATTTATTGTCAGACTCCATATTTTTATAGCATTTTAAATATTCGTAAACAACTTGGAAATGAGAATAACGAGTGGGGTAATCAAAGTTGCAGAAGATACAAAATTATTCAAAGTTGTTAAAACACAAGAGGATCTTGATAAATTGGAAGATTGGATGTTCAAATGGCAGACTAAATTTAATGTGGACAAGTGCAAAGTTATGCACCTAGGAAAGAACAACCATATTTTGGTTATATGATGCAAGATTCCACATTAGGAACCACCACCCAGGAAAACGATATAGGAGTCATCGTGGATAACATGTTGAAACCCTCCGTGCAGCAGTGGCCAAGAAGGCCAATAGAATGGAATGGAGAATAAAAGTGGATATTATAATGCCTGTGTAATGTTCAATGGTGCAACGACACCTTGAATATTGTGTGCAATTCTGGTTGCCATATCCTAAAAAGGATATAGTGGAATTAGAAAAGGTACAGAGAAGAGCCACCAAAATGGTAAAGGGGATGGAAGGCTACTCCTATGAGGAAAGGCTTAAAAGGTTAGGGCTCTTCAACCTCGAAAAGAGATGGCTGAGGGGAGATATGATAGAGGTCTATAAGTTAATGAATGGTGTGGAACGGGTAAATATAGATCAATTGTTTACACTATCAAAAGGTAGAAAGACTCAGGGGACATGCAATGAAGCTACAGTGTAGCCATTTAAGACTATTAAGAGAAAATATTTTTTCACTCAGTGCTCGCCTCCCATGCTTTCCCCTTGTGAAGAGGCAGAACATACTAGTATTACAGCACAAGCACTGATGTAGCATGTGTAACACCAAATGCTCACACAGTTTCTCTGTATGTAAAGTATCAGGTCAATGCAGAAAACCAGCGCTAGATACATGTGGTAGTGACTCTTTACACACCTACATAGCACCTCAACATGTGCAACTCGTAAGCATCAATGCAGAAAAGAACGGGTATGCAAATGAAGGATGCGTAAAACTGAGCGTATGCAAATATAAGATGTGTAAAATCCTGGTGCAAGAAAAAGATGATGGTAAAACATCAGCATTTAAGAGCAGAATAACACATGCACAAAGAAAAGAAATGGAAAAAGGAGAAATTAGACCTTACCTGCTAATTGTCTTTCCTTGAGTTCTCTCCGGGCCAGTCCAGGAATGTAGGGTAGTCAATCCCTTCCAGCAGCTCTGAGGACTGACAAACTGAAAACTCTTTGCTGACAGGTCCTATAGCACCCCCTGGTGTCAGAGAGAGTCAGTCTTATGGTAACAAAGCAGTGGAACTAATTCGCTAATCTAAAACCGAACTTCAATAACAAACTTCGAGCTCGTCCATCTCTTTTGACTCCCTTTTTTTTTTTTTTACTATTTAAAAAGTTTTCAGAGCATGTCCGGACAAAAAGAAGGAATCCCCAGCCTCGGTCTCCAGGTTGGAAACCTGAAAAACTTAGAATCTGTTGGCCAAGGATCGTAACAACTTCACCTCTCGCAGGTAAACAAAGGGTGGGTCCTGGACTGGCCTGGAGAGAACTCAAGGAAAGACAATTAGCAGGTAAGGTCTAATTTCTCCTTCCTACTCATCTCTCCGGGCCAGTCCAGGAATGTAGGGCAGTACCAAAGCAGTACTCATCTACGGGAGGGCCCTGCGAGCCCCGCCACAATAGCCGAGGCCCCCACACTGGCATCTCCCTGAGCCTGGACATCCAACCGGTAATGCCTAGCAAACGTATGCAACGAAGACCACGCCGCCGCTCTACAGAGGTCTACTGGAGGAACTAAGGCCGACTCCGCCCATGAAGTAGCCTGACCCCCTAGTCGAATGAGCTCTGATTCCTACTGGAGCAGCTACACTCTTAGCTTCGTAAGCTGCTCGGATGGCATGCTTCACCCATCGAGCGATCGAAGCCTTGGTCGCTGCCTTGCCCTTAGCTGGACCCCCAAACAGCACGAATAGCCTGTCCGATCTCCAAAACGACTCTGTTTCCCTGAGATACTTCCGCAGCACGCGTCCGAGATCCAACCTCTTCAGCAACCGATCCCGTTTGACCCCCTCGCGAGGCCGAAACATAGGCAGGAAGACGGCCTGATTCATGTGAAAGCTAGATACCACCTTAGGTAGAAAGCACGGTACCGGCCGCAGAACAACCTTCTCTGCCGTAAACTGAAGGTACGGCTCCCTGCACGAAAGTGCTTGTAGATCTGACACCCTGTGAGCGGAACACAAGGCTACTAAGAAAGCCGTCTTCCAGGAGAGCTCCCGGATATTACTTGCCGACTTGGACTCAAACAGCAGCCCCGTCAAAGCCTCTAACACCAGATTCAGATCCCACGGCGGAACCAATTGACGAAGCGGAGGCCGAAGAATCTTGGCTGCTCTCAGAAATCGATGCACATCCGGATGGGAGGAAATTGAACGACCCTGTACCTTCCCCCTATAACAGGCTATCGCTGCCAGCTGTACCTTAAGAGTATTCAGGGCCAGACCTCTCTCCAAACCCCCTTGCAGGAACAGCAAAATCTCTGGCATCTTTACACCCGAAGGGGTAAGGTGTCGCTCTGCACACCACGCTTCAAAAGTACGCCATATCCGAATGTACGCCAAGGAAGTAGACTGTCTCCGAGACCGCAACAAGGTGGCTATCACAGACTGCGAGTATCCTCTGTGTCGCAACTGTTCCCTCTCAAGAGCCAAGCCGTAAGCGAGAACTGATCCACCCGCGGCATCAAGACAGGCCCTTGGTATAGCAGATTCATTCGAGCCGGCAACCGCCACGGAGGAGCAACCAGCAGCCTCACCAGATTGGCATACCACAGACGTCTGGGCCAATCCGGAGCTATGAGGATCACCGTACCGCCATACCTTGCTATCCACCAGATGAGCCGTCCTATCAGCGGCCACGGAGGAAACACATATAGGAGCTGACTCGTCAGCCAAGGCTGCACCAGCCCGTCGAGCCCTTCCGACATATGCTCTCTGCACCTGCTGTAAAACCGAGCCGCTTTGGCATTCGCTTGAGTAGCCATGAGGTCCATTATCGGCAGAACCCACCGCTCCGTGATCTCGTGAAACACTGCGCAGTTCAGCTCCCACTCTCCGGGATCCAACGCATGCCAACTGAGATAATCGGCCTGAATATTGTCTTTTCCTGCCACATTCGCTGCCGAAATCGCCAAGAGATGCGCTTTCGCCCATTGAAACAGCAGTTGACTCTCCTCTAGAAGGCACGCACTGCCCGTGCCTCCCTGCTTGTTGATGTATGCCACCATTACCAAGTTGTCGGAAAACACATGCACCGCTCGGCCCTGGAGCCGATCGACAAACTGCACCAGCGCCAACCGCACCGCTCTGAGCTCCAAGCAATTGATTGACCAAAGGCTTTCCTCCACCGTCCAGGTGCCTTGCGCTATCTGCTCCAAACAGTGCGCGCCCCAACCTGACAGGCTGGCATCTGTTGTGAGCAAAACCCAGTCCGGATCCGCTAGGGACACCCCCACCTGCAGATGAGCCGGTACCAGCCACCACCGCAGACTGAAACGCACCGCCTCTGGACACGGCAACCGCTGGGACAGGGGATGATCTTGCGGTGACCACCTGGCTAGCAGCGCTTGTTGAAGTGGACGCATATGCGCCCTGGCCCACGGCACTAGGTCTAACGCCACCGCCATCGAACCTAACACCTGCAAATATCTCCACGCCATCGGAGCCGAAACCCGCAGGAAGGCCGCAATCTGCGACCTCAGCTTCTGCACTCTGTCCACCGGCAGAAAAACTGAGCCCACCTCTGTATCGAAGAAAGCGCCCAGATAAGTTAGCTGTCTCACCGGTTCCGGATGACTCTTGGACCGATTGATGACCCAACCAAGCTGCTCGAGAAACTGCACCACCCGAGCCGTCGCCGCACGGGATTCCGGCACCGATGGAGCCCGAATCAACCAGTCATCGAGATAAGGATGAACCTGAATTCCTTCCTTTTGAAGCGCCGCCGCCGCCACCACCATCACCTTTGTGAAGGTCCGAGGTGCCGTAGCTAGCCCAAACGGTAACGCTCGGAACTGAAAATGACCCATGGGTACCGCAAACCGAAGGAATTTCTGGTGCTCTGCTCTGATGGGAATATGCAAATATGCTTCCGTCAAATCTATGGAAGAGAGGACCTCTCCCTGTTTGACCGACTGGATTATGGACCTTAAAGTCTCCATCCTGAAGTAAGGCACCCTCAAACAATGATTGACGTGCTTGATATCCAGAATCGGCTGAAAAGAACCTTCCTTCTTGGGAACCACGAAATAAATCGAGTATCGACTGAAGCCGCACTGGTCCGCAGGCACTGGTACAACCACTTGAAGGCGTAACAAGCGCAACAAGGTGTCGTAGACGGCGTTTCTCTTCGCCCGGGAAATGCACGGAGACGCTACAAAGGTTTCTACTAGTGGGTGAGCAAACTCCAGAGCATAACCTTCTCTGATAACTTCGAGAACCCACTGGTCCGTAGTGACATTGGCCCAGGCAGAGAGAAACCCCTGCAAACGTCCTCCCACAGGGATCTCTGCCTGGACCAGCGTCCCTTCATTGCGGCTTTTTGGATGCCACCTACTGAGCATTAAAGTAGGTCCTACCAAATCCTCTGGCCCCTCGAAAGGACTGGCCTCTAGGCAGAAACTGGCCTTTCTGATAGGGCGAAAACTGGGAACCGCGGAACCTGCAAAACTTGCGCGCTGGTCCCCTCTGCCCCGCAGACACTTTAGACGCTCGTGGGCGATCCTTGGGAAGACGACCTCCCTTAGAATCCCCTAAATCCTTCACAATCTTCTCCAATGCCTCCCCAAAGAGTAGCCTACCCTTGTAGGGAAGCTTACTGAGACGAGTCTTAGATGACGCATCTGCTGCCCAACTTCGTAACCAGAGAAAGCGCCTAGCCGCTATTACCGAAGCCATGGACTTTGTGGAAATTCTCACCAAATCATAAAAAGCATCCGCCAGGTAAGCCACAGCCGACTCCAGCTTTGCCCCTTCCACAGCCGATGTCATGTCTTTCTCTGTGCCATCGTTACCTTGAAGCCAGCGTATGGAAGCCCGAGCCACATATGCCCCACAAACCGAAGCCTGAAGCATCAAGGCGCTGGAATCAAAGGCTTGCTTTAGGAGCGCCTCCAACCGACAATCCTGAAAATCTTTAAGAGCCGTACCCCCCTCTACTGGGATGGTAGTCTTCTTGGTAACGGCTGCCACTAAGGCATCCACCTTAGGCATCCGCAACAACTCCTTCTCTTCCTGGGGAACGGGGCACAACCGAGCAAGCGTGCGACACCCCCCCCCCCCCCCCACCGCAAGGAGGCCTCCGGACACTCCCATTCAGAATCAATCATCTGCTTAATAACTCTGTGAATGGGGAAACAGCGCTGTTCAGTCTTAAAACCCTGTAACAAGGGATCCTGTAAGGGTTCCTGCTGAACCTGAGGGACCACCATATTCAAGGCCGCCAGAGAATGCGCAGTTAATGCACCTAGTTCCTCCTTTCTAAAAACATGGAACACATTAGGGTCCTCGCCAGGCCCTAACTCCCCCTCCTCCAATTCCTCGGGCCACACTTCCAGACCTGCTTCTGAAACCAACTCTCCGTCCTCTGGTAATTGAGACCCCTCACACAGAGGACTAGATGTTGCCAAGGGAGCCTCTAACGCTGAACACAAAGAGGAAACCCCTTCTCTAGGGTCAGCATCTGAGAGCTCACTCATTTTCATCTCTGCTCTACTGGCAGTAGAGGGGGAGCCCGCTGTCTGAGACTTCTTCACTAAAAAAGCCTTATGGAGTGCTAATATAAACTCCGGGGCAAGAAAAGACTCCAACGACCCCTGCTCCACCGAAACAGAGCGCTGTAGCTCTCCTTCAGCAGCAGGAGCCTTGCGTTTCTTTGACTTGCGCTTTGCTGGCTGCTCCTGCAGCACAGGAACAGAGCACGGCTGAAATAAAATGGCTGCCGTTCCCGCTCGATCTGCCGCTGCCGGAGGGCAAACTAACCCTTCATCTCCCGAACCCTTAGAAGCCTCCATGAAATTGCTGCACTAGAACACAGAACAAACCCCTATAGAGGCCACAAACGAAACAGCTGAAAAAGAAGAGAACCGGCGCAAACACGGGAGACGCAAGGTCAAAGACGCGACGGAACAAACGTGCCTCCCAAACTAGATTAAACTCGCCAGTAATAGTCACCTGAACTGAAAACTCACTAGTTACCAACCATCACCTACCTGAAAAACCCCCACCAAGAGGTTAAGCTGCCAGGATCCTTTGCCCGCAGCCAGCGGGATAACGGAACCGCAGCAATCAGAAATTGGGAATCTGGGGCTCCCAGACCTTACCCAAGAACTCACAGATGGAGGCACTTCAAGGGGTCAGCTGTGATTCAAAACGCACCGATGAAGTGCTCGAGGGGATGCACTTAGCGTTTTATTAGTTCACCCAAAAAGAAATGGAAGAGTGCTGAGCTGATCTGCTCTGCTAGAGCCAAATAGTCAGCGCTTCCGAAAGACTTTAACCTTTCAAAATAAAGGGGGTTTTTTCTTCTTTTTTTAAACCCCCGTTGTAAATCACAGTGCCTTTCCTATTCGTCTCTCTGAGGAGCCTGTCAGCTACACATCTTCCTCCGCTGCTGAGGACTGAAAGACTGACTCTCTCTGACACCAGGGGGTGCTATAGGACCTGTCAGCAAAGAGTATTCAGTTTGTCAGTCCTCAGAGCTGCTGGAAGGGATTGACTACCCTACATTCCTGGAATGGCCCGGAGAGACGAATAGGAAGTGCTCGGTTGAGCATGAACATGATGTCAGACACCTGTCTGGGATCCATCCAGTACTGCCTTGTTTCTGAAGAGGCGCCGTCTGCAGGGCCTCACGATGATAATGGTGCAACTTGTACCTCCTCATGCTGCTCTCTCAGGTCTCTGTTGTTCTCCCTTCTTTCTCTGACTCTTGCAAGCAGCAAAATGGCAAGAGGATAAGAGCCAAAGACATCGTCAAATCTTCCCAAATGCTGAAGCGATATATGCTGATGAGAACAGTATAATATGTATGCGGACAAAACTGCTGATCTTGAAATGCCGATGAATACAAACTGCTGAAGCCGTCCATGCGGAGTACAGTGAGGGACGTTCAACGTCACCTCCTGACCAGGCAAACAAATAATGACACTCTCGAAGTTAACGCCTGATTAGGTAATTTCTAATGCGCTTCTCTGCGTTGGGTGCAGACCTCATTAACATGTTATTTAAGTACACGTGGCGTTCTATGTGCGCTGAAGTTTTGCAGACTTCTTACGATCGTGCCCATCTCTTTTCTGCATTTGGTGTGTGGATTTGTGAGCACAGAACTCATGTTATATGCACATAAGTGCTCATACAAACTAGCGTTAGCTTTCTGTATTGACCTGTATTGAGGCAGCCATGAGGTAGCTGTAGGTAGCCCTTCCCCCAAGCCATGCGGCGAGCTGTAGATAGCCCTTCCCCCAAGCCATGCTGCAAGCCATGAGGCTCTGATCAGCCTGACCCTTCCCCCGCAAGCCATGAGGTAATCAGCCTACTAAGAGAAAGACATTGAGATTCCAGTAGGCACCCTTCCCCCACTCCAGGTCTGAGCACAGTATTTCCCTAGCCCTGAAACCAACAGACCAGAGCATACCGGTTTGGACAGGTCACCCAGGTACCTCCCCAGGGGCTGCTGATTGGTGGGCAGGAAATACCTGTGGCAAATGGGATTGTAGAATGAGTTTAAAACTGTACTGTATATAAGGCATTGTAGGCCGTCCCTCGGGGCTCAGACCCTTGTGGAGGTTGCTGGTATCTCTGTCTGATCCTGTGTGCACATTAAAGATCCTGATTGCATTCCAGCCTGTCTGTGAGTCTTCCTTCTGTGGGTGAGTGATAGAATAAGAGCTTTTCACAGCGATTGCTGCCACAGTATGGCTGCTGCTAGTGCAGACCCTGTCTGCATGTTTCCCGTGTGCTCTCCCATCTTAATACAAATGTTTTGCTCACAACTTATTTGCGTACTATTTGGTTACTGCATTGGGGAACATATATACGTTAGGCATGCACTAGGAAACCGTGCACCAAGCTTCAGAGTATTGCTCAAATGCAGGGTTTACTTACAGGGCCAGTAATCTGAGCCCATTCCCATCCACTCCTACTTAGGAAGTTGTTATTAGAAAGAGAACAGGATCCAGTGCTTATGATTTTAGGATATTTGGCATTTCACCTACCTTTGGCTTGTTAACTGCTTTCATCATCTTCAGACCATTTGTATCCCAGGAACTGCCAAAGCCAGAAGATCCCCCTTCTGCCTTGGGAGGAGACCCTCAGTCCTGACGGTTATGAAGATCCAGGGCTCTGATAACACCCAAAATTCAGAGGGAAGAGCGAGAATGATGCAGAAAGATAATGAATCCATTTTCCCAAAGGCTTACGTTAAAAGTGTCTTTAGATTTAGTGGTCTTAAGAACTTACCAGAATACAGCAACCTAATATCACACAGAGATTATTACCTCATCCAGGGCCCGTCCACGCTGCCTTTCTTCTGAATGACCTGGGAGTGGGTCCTTACAGGGAGGATATAATCGTCTGCAGCCCAGACTTAGGATCCCTTTTACTAAAGTGGGTTAAAGCTTTTCACTTAGCGAGCGTTAAGTGCTCAAATTACCGTGCAGGAAGTGCGGCCTGTGCAGTAACTGTTAGGGGTGTTTCCAGCGTCTTCCCAGTTACCACATGGAACAAATCCTTACTGCACGGTAGGTGTACTGACAGTGTGGCTGCGCTTATCACCCTGTTTAAGGGTCAGGAAGTGCATCTGTGCTCTCTGCAACAGTGACGGTACTTGGTAAGTGACGGTGCCCAGTCCTTGCCCATTCCCCGCCCCGTAACAGGATATGCAGTTCGTGTGTGACTTGCCACACACTGTCATGTCTGCTACTACTGCAGCCATGTGCTTATAGTTACTGTGCCCTCATTCATGTGATAACTGCTTACCACACTTTAGAGGAAGGCCCCTGTTCTGTAGAGTGCAATGGACTGGAAAGTCTCGGCTGTCGGGTCAGTGGCATGGTTCGGGTTATCAGCAAGAAAATATGGCAGAGAGATAGAGAAATATTTCCTGTCTTGTTGGGTGCTGCAGGCCCGATTAAGAGAAATTTCCAATCACACCTTAAAAGCTGAAGCTCTCTTTGGCACCACACAAGTACTGTGCTGAACATTAGCAGTGAATTTGATAGATTTAGATCATACTCCACTTACCCTGGGGTTTACAAGTAAGGTTCATTACTGTCATGGTCTACACAAAACTAATCCATTTGGAGAAATTGCCCTCTGAAATAGGAGGGGAGGGGTTGGGGCAGACACAGCTTAGATGGCTGCTTCCAGGACTCGGTAGAGGATGCGGGTGGGGGGGAGAGGAGGAGCACAAATCAGGAGCTGTGAGTAGCTTACAGAAGATGGAATTAAGGGGAGAGGTCTACTGGGTCATGAGAGAGAGAGAGAGAGAGTGTGTGGGGGGAGGAGTGGCCTACTGGCTGGGGCAAGTTACCTCAGGCTGGAGGGCCAGGGGTTCTTTCTAGTCCCACAGATGCTCCTTGTGGCCCTTGGCAGGTCACTTAACCCTCCATTGCCTTAAGTACAAAAACATAGATTGTGAGCCCTTCGGGGACGAGAAAAGAAATATATACAGTACCTGAATGTTCACTGCTTTGACTGGTAGAAAAGCGGAATATAAGCCTAGTTAAATGGATAACAGGAAGGGAAATAAAGTTGATCACCATTTCTATTCTTCCTCCGCCCCCTTCCTTCCCAAAGCTGATCAACAAGCATCTCTCTGTAAGAAGTGAAAATGCTCTCAGGTATGGTTTCAGGGGTGTCTGCAGTGTGTGGGCCTGGTTTTCCCACAAAAGTTCCTCAAATATCACCAATATTACCAATTGCCTGGTCACATGGGAGTCGTGCACCAGAAAAATAAAAAGGAACTCAGATCACAATTATTTGCCAGCAACAATAATTCTTTTATTTGGCACAAGCAAAAGCTGTAAGCACAGATACACAAGTGTCTATCTGAGGGATCTGAGTACAGGCAGCGTTCCCTATCTCCACAGTGATGAGACAGAGAAGGCTGCCCTGAGCTCTGTAATTGCATCCTTATATACTCTATACCAGGGGTCTCAAACACGCGGCCCGCGAGAGAAGTTTCTGCGGCCCGCGATGGACTGGTAACAAAAAAAACCCCCAAAGCCCTGGCTTCTGCTTCTGCCGCTGCCGCCGTGGCAGCGCCAGAATCAGCTGTCCTGCGGCCCCTTACCGTGTGCCCGGCCGAGCCCTCAGCTTCAGCAACATCAGCGGCAGCTTTCAGGGCCGCAAAGAGAGTAGTATTTCCCTCTCGCAGCTCTGTTAAGTCTGCCGGGGCTGATGGGAATTCCCATCAGCCCCGGCGGGCTTTAACAGAACCGCGAGAGGGAAATCTCTTCGCAGCTTGAAAAGCCCGCCGCTGATGTTGCTGAAGCTGAGGGCTCTGCCGGGCACACGCTAAGGGGCCGCGGGACAGCTGATTCTGGCGCTGCCACGGCGGCAGCGGCAGAAGCAGAAGCCAGGGCTTTGGGGGGTTTTTAAATTTACTTGGGTGGGGGCGGGGGGCTAGGACTGGAAATGGGCAGATGGGGGCTAGGACTGGAGGTGGTCTGATTGGGGGGGGGGGCTAAGACTGAAAATGGGGTTATGGGGGGGCTAAGAATGAAAATGGGGTGATGGAAGGATTAGGACTGGAAGTGGGCTGTTGGGGGGCTTAGGACTGGTAATGGGCTATGGGGGGGCTAGAACTGGTAATGGACTGGGGGGGTTGCTAGGACTGGAAATGGGCTGAGTAGAAGGGGGGGGCTTGAACTGCAAATAACTGATGGGGATGGGGTTTTGGAATGGAAATGGGCTGAGTGGAAGGGGGCTTGGAATGGAAATGGGCTGATGGGGAGGGGGGCTTGGAATGGAAATGGGCTGATGGGAGGGGGCATGGAAAGGAAAGGGGCTGTGAGGGGAGGGAGCTAGGACTGGAAATGGGCTGAGTAGAAGGGGGGGCGCTAGAACTGCAAATAACTGATGGGGACGGGGTTTTGGAATGGAAATGGGCTGAGTGGAAGGGGGCTTGGAATGGAAATGGGCTGATGGGGAGGGGGGCTTGGAATGGAAATGGGTTGATGGGGAGGGGGCATGGAAAGGAAATGGGCTGTGAGGGGAGGGAGCTAGGACTGGAAATGGGCTTAGTTGGGGGAGAGCAAGGACAGGAAATGGGCTGATAGTGGGGCTAGGATAGGACTGGAATTTATTTATTTATTTATTTTATTTACATTTCTTCTATACCGCACTATTTGCGATCAGCGCGGTTTACATAGAACTAACAGTTTCCGACAAAAAACAAGAGTCAGGTCATTACAAAGAACAGGAGCATCAACTTGGCTAACCAGGGAAAACTATCTACATGTGTGGAACATTGAAATAAGTAATTGTATGCATGTGGGATGGAGTTATTGTGTGTTAGTCATACATGGTGGCTGTGGTTCGGAGGAGTCTATTAGGTACTTAGTAAAGAGGAGGTGTTTTAAGGCCTTCCTGAACTGGCTCAAGTTGGGGATAGCTCTGATGTGTGGTGGTAGGGAGTTCCAGAGGCTTGGGGCGCTCAAGCTGAAGGCTCTATTTGAAGTTGTTATGGAGCATCTTGTCATAGCCTTTGGTATTGCTAGCATGTTGGCTGCAGCGGTTTCTTCTTGTCCTGTTGGGTGTGAGTGGTTGTATGAGGTCACTTATTGAGGAGGCGGATAGTCCGTTGATAGCCTTGAATGTCATCACTAAGGTCTTGAAGCTAATCCTGGCTTGGATGGGGAGCCAGTGCAGTTGAATCAGAAGGGGTGTGATATGTTCTCTCCTTGGTGCTCCGAAGAGGATTCGCGCTGCACTGTTCATTGCGAGTTGTAAGGGATGTAAGGTTGCCTGAGGGAGTCCTTGTAGGATGGCGTTTGAGTAATCAAAATGAGGGATGATGAGAGCTTGATAAATGGTGCGGAAGTCGCTCGGTTCGAGTAGGGGGCGTATGTGTCTAAGGGTTCTGATCTTGAAGTAGATCGCTCTTACTGTTTTTGCAATGTGCTGCTTCATGTTGAGGTTTTGATCCAATGTGACTCCAAGATACCGTATGGCTGATTTTACTTGCAGCTTGGCGTTGTCTACTTCCAGGTGGTTAGGTGGTGTAAACTCAGGAATGGGCTGATGATGCGGGGACTAGAAGGGAGCGGATGCTGGGTGGGGCTGAAACTACAAGGGAGCTGATGTTGGGGGAGGATTAGAATGGGATAGGGCTGGGAGAGTAAAATGGAGAGGGGAAAAATATTTTGTGTGGGAGGGAAGAAAAATCTACAATTGGCCAGGTATTGGGTGAGTAAGTGTGGATTGAGGATGGAGGGGTAAAATTTGAGTGGATGAAATAGGAATGAGGAAAGAGCAAAAGGAAAAAGATTAGTATGTTAAAGCAGATGTAGAGAGAGAAAGGAAAAAAAAACTAGAAGAGAGAAGAAAGGACAAATGGACAGCAGACCATGGAGAGTTAGCAGAAGACACCAAGAAACCAGAAGAAAGTGGCTGGAACAATTGCAACTGAAAAAAAAATGCACAAAAGGTAGAAAAATATCTCTTTATTTTGAATTTATTAACTGGAATATGTCAGCTCTGGGAAATGTGCATCATTAACGTTTGTGCTTTATTTAATACAAGAGGAAATTAATTTATAGTTTTATTTCTACAGTGTTGTACATTCCAAGTTTGGCTTTTGGGGTTCCCAGTTTAATTATTGTCTTCCTGTTTCTAAATTGTGATTCCTTGTTTGGTGATGGTGTATGTTCTGCATGTGTAACTGAGCTGAGGTATTCTGTTTATGTAATTCCTATTTGACATTGCCACTTGTTCTCTTTCCCCAGTAGGTCATGTATTGTTATTCTCTGAAATGTATTGGTTTAATATTTGCAGTGTTGCCTTTTGATAGTTAGGGTATGGTGCTTTGTGAGTCCTGGTAGTGCTGTTACGATACGGTGGGTTTGCTATGGGTTCTAAATGGGTAGTGTTTGTAGTAGTTCCTAATGTGCCTGGCGGTTTGCACTGGATTATAGTAATGTAGAAATCTTTTAGTCTTTCTTTATCCATACACTCATTAAGAGGCATGTTTACTAAAAGTTAGTTTATGGTAACATTATGCAAATATTTATGCAAATGAGGTCCCTTATGCAAATTAGGCCCGCATCTTGTGCGGCCCCCGGGTTACTTTACAAGTCCTCATTTGGCCCTCAAAGCAATTTGAGTTTGAGACCCCTGCTCTATACCCTCTGTAGCAACTCCTGCACAAACGTTTTGTTCCGTGTGCAAAAGTTGCTATACTGTCTGTAAAAGGTTGTAGGGCCTGCAGAGGCCTCTTTCCTTTGGGACAAAGGAGGGCCGTGTGCAAAAGGTCTGCATAAGCCTCTTTCCTTTGGGATCCACCCTTATTAGCATATTAATGGCTTTTATTCTTGCTAGTGTTGAGTCATTCTGGCTACACCCTGCCATTCCTTTTGTTTCATTAATCACTGTAGCTTTCAGCACTGTAGTCTTCAGGGCTTATGAATACTTTGTATCACCAGCTATCATATCTTCCCTCAGCCATCTCTTTTCCAGGTTAAAGAGCCCTAACCTTTTTAGCCTTTCCTCATAGGAGTATCCTTCCATCCCCTTTACCATTTTGGTGGCTCTTCTCTGAACCTTTCCTAAAATCGCTATATCCTTTTTAAGATACGGTGACCAGAATTGCACACAATATTCAAGGTGCGGTCTCACCATGGAATGATATAGAGGCATTATAATATCTTTTGTTTTATTTTCCATTCCTTTCCTTATCATACCTAGCATTCTATTTGCTCTCTTGGCTGCCGCTGCACACTGGGCCGAGGGTTTTAACATGGTATTCACAATGACGCCTAAATCTTTTTCCTGGGTGGTGGTTCCTAATGTGGAACCTTGCATCGTGTAACCATAGTTTGGGTTGTTCTTCCCTAGGTGCATAACCTTGCACTTGTCCACATTAAATTTCATCTGCCATTTTGATGCCCAGTCTTCCAATTTATCAAGATCCTCTTGCAATTTTTCACAATCCTCTTGGGTTTTAACAACTTTAAATAGTTTTGTGTCATCTGCAAATTTGATAACCTCACTCGTTATTCCACTTTCCAGGTCATTTATGAATATGTCAAAAAGCAGCGGACCCAGCACAGATCCCTGGGGTACACCACTATTCACCTTTCTCCATTGGGAAAATTGGCCATTTAGCCCTACCCGCTGCTTTCTATCTTTTAACCAGTTCCTGATCCACAATAGTACACTGCCTCCTATCCCATGACTCTTTAGTTTTGCCAAAAGTCTCTGATGAGGGACCTTGTCAAAGGCTTTCTGAAAGTCCAGATACACAATATCAACTGACTCACCTTTGTCCACCTGTTTATTCACTCCTTCAAAAAAACATAACAGATTAGTAAGACAAGATCTTCCTTGTCTAAAGCCATGTTGGCTGTCTCCCATTAGGTCGTGACTATCTACATGCTGAGTAATTTTATTCTTTATGATGGTTTCTACCATTTTTCCCGGTACTGACGTCAGGCTCACCGGTCTGTAGTTTCCCGGATCACCCCTGGAACCCTTTTTAAAAATTGGTGTTACATTGGCGATCCTCCAATCTTCAGGTATTAGAGATGATTTTAATGATAGTTCACAGATTACTAATAGCAGGTCTGCAATCTCATATTTCAGTTCTTTCAACACCCTTGGATGTATACCATCCGGCCCAGGTGATTTGCTACTCTTCAGTTTATCTAATAGTTGTAAGACATCTTCCCGATGTATCGCTATTTCCTTCAATTCTTCCACACCTTTAAATACCACTTCAGTCATGGGTAACAGCCCTACATCTTCCTCAGTAAAGACCGAAGCAAAGAATTCATTCAGTCTCTCCGCTATCGCCTTGTCGCCTCTTAGTGCTCCTTTAACCCCTTTATCATCTAATGGACCAACTGACTGTCTCACAGGTTTTTTGCTACAAATGTACTTGAAAAGGTCTTTATTTCGTGTTTTTGCTTCCGCAGCAAGCTTCTTCTCAAATTCTCTCTTTGCCTGCCTTATCAATGCCTTGCATTTGACTTGCCAGTGCTTGTGCTGTTTCCAGGTTTCGTCATTTGGCTCTTTTTTCCATTTCCTGAAAGATGCTTTTTTGGCAACAACAGCCTCTCTGACCTCACCTTTAAACCATGCTGGCAGTTTTTTGGACTTCCTTCCACTTTTCTTAAAGCGTGGAATACAGCTGGGCAATGAACAACAACCATTTGAGACAAAGAGGGGTCATCAAAAGGCAGCTTCTGGTACTGTTCCCTAGATACAATGTACATGGTTTTAGTGTTCTGCGATATCATTCTTTTACAGCAGGCAAGCAAAATGGATAATACACAACAGGCAATAATTCCAAAACAAGCTATAGTTAAAAGCGTAATAAAGAAGGCTTTAAGACCTCCTCCTAAACTAGCAAACCATGACGTAATACTTCCCCAAATATTATCAAGCTGAAGCCCCCCCTTAAAATCATCAATATGTAATTCTGAGAGATGCTTTATCTTGCTCATTGCATCTAGCACAAATACCGTATGGTTAGCGATGACAGTACAGCAATTAGTGGCATTAATAAAAGTACAAGTTCCGCCTTCAGCAGCGAGGAGCAAATCAAGAGCCTGTCTATTCTGCAAAGTCATTTGGTTATTTTGTTCTAAGGATTCAGCTAAGCGAGATATGGATTCAGTAACAGCTTTCATCTGAATATGTAATAAGCATTGCAAATGGCGGATGAACATACCTAGTTCAGCAGTAAGAGCAGGGGTAGCAAAGGGAATCCAAGCAGTGGCACTAAGGGCATCTAAACGAGTTTTAGTCATAGGATAAGTGGAATTGATGTATTCGAATGAGGCCTGAATGGCATCATCCTCTGCCACAGAGGAGTCCCAAGGACTTGAGTTGGCTGACAGACTGCGCTTCAATCTGTGCAGAGGGGAGTGGGCAGCAGGGTGACGGGTAACATTAAGGGGTATTAAGACAGAAAAAGGAGAAATTTTGACCAAAGCACAGGGTAATAGGGAGAGGTTGACTACCTGAAACAGAGTTTCCCCACACAACCAATAATGGCCCCCTACAGCAAAGAGGTTTGTGGCAGGTGTCCATATGCGGCTCATATTATGCCCATCAAACCACTTAACAGGAGAATTACCCGTGATAGATGACTTAAGATCCCTCCTTAAATTGGACATCGGGAGATAGCATGAAGTAAATGGAGATTCATTCTGAGAACCCGTTGTCAGCACAGCTGAACCATCATGGTAAATGGGACCAACCCCCACATACCAGCGGAAGTCAGATCCATTAAGCACTAGTGGGCTCTCCGTAATGTTTCTCCAATCATTTTGCATCTTGGAAAGGGTCCATATTACCGGTTTGATTATACCATTTTATCATGACTTAATTACTAGCAAAATGAAAGGACCCATTAACCACATTATACGACAGGTTACACCTGTGTGAAAAAGCAACGGATGCATTTGTTATCAAACATAGATCAAATACCATATTTGGGTCAGCATATACATGCAAAGGGTCATGTGTCATATTCATCATATGCCACGTTTGGGAACAATTAAAAACTTCATAACAACTGGCAGAAAAATTATTATTGTCTACACAAGCAAGTTGTCCTGCATACTCATTTAAGGGAACCTTTGAAACATGTACCGGAGCATATGATACACCCTTTGGCAGAGGAGTACAGATAATGCAGTCTGAAATGTTCATCAGGGAAACAATGTGTAATACTGATTGCTTCCATGTGTTCAGAGAGCCTTTCAGGTAAAACCCGGGGTACTCGAGATATCGCCTGGTTAGTCTGATTCTGTCCTAGGAGGAACAAAGCTAGCTGTCCATCTGGGTGTAGACACTCAATAAGAAGGACGATAATGACTGAGATTCCCAGAAGGATACACAAGGGTGCCCATGGGGCAGGGTTGGTAGTGATCATCCTTGGCACTAATGATGCAGGGGTGTAAGGAGAACACGTTAGTCTTGTAAGGGGAAGGAAGTTGGTTAATCAGATGAGACAGGTGGAGCCACTTTTAGATGGCCGACATGTATCCAAGTGTCAGTATCATTAAGTCTGGCAGCAAAAGGGGAAGCAGCAGTGACAATGTGGGGTCCTGAAAAAGTAGGGCAGTCCCAGGATGCACAAACACAATTTCTTTTACAGACAGTAGTCCCTACAGGAAAACAAGGTAACAAGGATGGACTGGATACAGACTGTGTGACTGCTACACGATCAGCAATTTCTTGGAGCGCAATCCGGAGTCCTGCAAGGTAAGAGGAGAGACTAGCTTACCATCATGTATTTTGCTGTTATTTTTCTTCTGATTACGTGTATTAGGTCTATCCTGCTTAGGGCCCTTTTTGCCTGGGTTGCCTTGACAATCCTGACCATCTTGGCCATCATTATCCTCCCCATCATCACTGTCCTGTAAACCGGGGTCATCCGGATTCGGCATCCCCGTCTCAGGTTCAGTGAGTTGTGAGGGAACTTCCTTCCCAGTCCCACTGAGCTGTTGCAGTGCTTTCTGCTTATGCTCATGGAAGGATTGTTTCTCAGCTATTAAATCCTCCTCTGCTTTCTTTAATGCAGCCTCACGCTTAGCATATCCCTTGGGATCGAAAGCTGGGGTTTTTGATTCTTCTAGATGAACCTGACCAGAAACCTTAATCCAGGTTTCACTTTCCTCATTAGAGGTGTCATTTAAAGCTTCAATTATTTCTTGGTCCGAGATCGTGGGATCGTGAACCAATTTTCCTGGGGTGGATTTGAGAAGTGATGGATAGAGGGGCCGTGAGGACTCCTGTTTAACCTTAGGGGTCACTACAGGATCGGAGTAACCAATGGCTGCCATAGTTTTACTTTCGGCTGCCCAATAAGGAGGTGGAGATGCAGGGGCAGATGGCAGGGGCTCTGGGCCGGCCTGCATCCACAGAGAAATATGTCGCAAATGTTCCAATTGGGCTTTGCCACATTTTTTTAATAAAATATGATCTCTAATTTTGGTCAAAATGAGCGGATCGAATGACCCTCCTGCTGGCCAAGCAAGTGAGGGTGTTTTCTTCGTCCATTTTTCCCATTGTTTAGAACAATTTTTTATTGAGGCTTCCAGTATGGGGTTCTGTTTAAAAAGGCTATCTATGGGGTTAGGACTGGACTCAGTCCCTTTTTTATTACCTAACCCCTCCTTGGATTTATTTTTGAACATTTTCTAGACTGTCCCTTTCCCTGCAATCAGTAGACCTGGTGTTTTTCACTGTTTGGGGACACAGGGGCGATTTGTTAATAACTTCACTTTTTACTGATTGAGTATCAAACCTCTTTATCTACAGAGGTGTGAAATTACAAATCCAGGACTCATACAGACATGCAATCCTTGTGCTTCGTCCAAACCCAGCCAATCCCCTCGCGGGGGTATGGAAACATGGATAGGGACACACACCCGCTTCGTACCAATGTACGTACAGTCTCAAGCATACACCAATCAATCCTGGAGTTTTAAAGACCTAATGTCTGGGCAAACTTTCAAACTTTCTTTCCCTAATATTACAACTAAACACAGAGACACTCTAACAATTTTCTACACAACAAAACAACATTAGTTACATAAAATACATATGCATATGTGTAAATTTCGTACTCACCCACCAATCAGATAGGGCAAGTCTTCTGTTCGTGTTTGTAGGCAGGTAATGCAGCAATACTCACCACTGTAGGGTGTCCACAGAGCTCTCTTCGTCCCTCAGGATGGTATTCTCATCTCCTGAACCTGGCAGGAGGAATCCTCATCTTCTGGACCGGCAGAAGGAATCCTCATCTTTTGAACCAGCAAAAGGAATCCTCATCCTCTATTAGAATGGTATCCACATCTCCTGTTTTTTGCACAATTTAAAACAGGAGGTATCCTCTCTGACAAAAATGCAGGCAAGCCAAAACTGCAGTCAGAGGAATCCTTGGGCAATTTAGAAAAAAATTTAGGAGTTCTAAAACTCAGGAGGCCGGGTTTCAGGCACCAATTGTGGGCCTGGTTTTCCCACAAAAGTTCCTCAAATATCACCAATATTACCAATTGCCTGGGCACATGGGAGTCGTGCACCAGAAAAATAAAAAGGAACTCAGATCACAATTATTTGCCAGCAACAATAATTCTTTTATTTGGCACAAGCAAAAGCTGTAAGCACAGATACACAAGTGTCTATCTGAGGGATCTGAGTAACAGGCAGCGTTCCCTATCTCCACAGTGATGAGACAGAGAAGGCCGCCCTGAGCTCTGTAATTGCATCCTTATATACTCTATACCCTCTGTAGCAACTCCTGCACAAAAGTTTTGTTCCGTGTGCAAAAGTTGCTATACTGTCTGTTAAAAGGTTGTAGGGCCTGCAGAGGCCTCCTTCCTTTGGGACAAAGGAGGGCCGTGTGCAAAAGGTCTGCATAAGCCTCTTTCCTTTGGGATCCACCCTTATTAGCATATTAATGGCTTTTATTCTTGCTAGTGTTGAGTCATTCTGGCTACACCCTGCCATTCCTTTTGTTTCATTAATCACTGTAGCTTTCAGCACTGTAGTCTTCAGGGCTTATGAATACTTTGTATCACCAGCTTTGTTTGTCCTGTTTTAACTTGTCCAGGCTTGCCCAACTTGCTCAGGCCTGTTCAATCTGTTCAGGCCTGACTTAGCTTTTCTTAGCTGGGTCCATTTTCTGTGCACTTCTGTTCAGAGTATGGTTCCCTGGCTTTACTCTTGTTGTGATGGGCTCTGGGTACTCATTTTCTTAGCCCACATGTTTTTTCCGTGCCATCATAATGTATTACAGCCTCAGGCAAGGATGCAGCCATACTAGACATACCTATCAGCCAATTTCCCTTCAAGTGGGACTATGTCAGCAAGTGAGTGTGGCCAGCAGAGGTCACATCGAGGCTATGCTGGGTGCTAGATGATGTGGTTGGGGTCCTGACTGTCAGCAGAGAGCTTCTGGCAATGGTGGTGGTGGCTCTGATGCTCTCTCTGTCCCTCTCCCTGTGTCACTGATCCCCCTCCTTACACTCACAGACTCTAATCCCATCACTGCCCCTCTCACAGAACGTCATGAGGTTGCCGTGTTAGTTTACTGGGAACACAAGAACCACTTTAGTTACATATAAGAAAGAAAGAAATTCTCACACTTTAATATCGTGCCTGTAATTTGTTTTAACATGTTGAATAGAAATGTGGAAACTCCTTTCACTTCTCACAATCCCCGAGCCTGGAGATGTTAAATTCAACAAGTGAAATGAAACTTTATCCTGGTTCCCTCAGTCCCAGTCTGGCACTGGTCGGATTCTCAGAGCTCCGGAATTATTCCCATCTGTGTTGATACCAGGACTGAAGTACGGCCGGAGTTCCTCAGTGAAGGTGTCGGTGAAGGTGTAGAGATGAGATTTATTATCTGCATTGTAAAATGAGACTTTTCCTCCCTCATAGTCCAGGAAAATCCCCACTGCCCGGGGTCTCACACTCAGGGGGAGCAGGGACCAGGGGGAGGTGCAGGCACAGTATTTATCTCCCTCCCTCAGTGTCACTGCCCAGTATCCCCTCCTAGGTGTTGCTGTGATCCCCCCCTTCCTGCTCACAGAATCTTTACAGACCCCCAATGTCCAGCGAGTCTTGTCTCCCACCTGCACCTCCCAGTAATGTCTCCCCGCGGTGAAGCTCTCACACCCCAGCACACTGACACAAGAATCGAATCTCTGGGGAGTGTCCGGCAGGTTCTGTCTTGTGTCTCCATCTCTGACACTTTTCCGATGCTCAGTCAGGATGAGCCAGGGAGCAGCAGTTTCAGGATCCAGATTCACATCCACTGCAAGGAGGAGACACATTAATAAACATGAACAGACGCTTCTCATTGGATCCTCATACATCTGCTTCTAAGTCTCATAGGTTCCTTCTGCACCCAACCCTAACTCTCATTGGCTTCTCACACAGCCATCACCAACCTTCATTGGCTGGTTCCTGGATCCTTCACTTATTCTATGAGAACAGCACTGCTATTGGCTAGCACTCAGTGACAAGCAGTGATCCTATTGGTAATCACGTCTTGAATTCAGCCACTCACTGGCTTCCTCTCACAGCATTTTGGAATGAGTGACAGAGAGAGCTTCTGATTGGTGAATTAACTCCCACTGTCCCTCAATGCTGACCTTGATTTCTCCTTCTGTACCGATTGAAAGCACGTCCCTCCCTCCCTCTGCAGCCCCAGTCCCTCCCGGGAGGTTTGAGTTTCATCCACAGCACAGAGATAGCACAGTTACTTACCTGTAACAGGTGATCTCTGGGAACAGCAGGAATTAGTCATCACATATGGGTACGTCGGTACCGACGGAGCCTGCGCGGGAAAGCTCCCCAGCTTTTCAGATGAAAAGCTTTTGGGGCCTCCCACTGCACATGCGCGCTGCCTTCCCGCCTTCCTGACCAGCTCTCCTCAGTTCGAGTTTATAGCTGAGACAAAGAGAGAGAGGAAAGGAAGATAGAATAGATAGAGATACAACTCCTAGGGGAGGCGGGTGGGTTGTGATGACTAATTCCTGCTGTTCCCAGAGATCACCTGTTACAGGTAAGTAACTGTGCTATCTCCAGGAACAAGCAGGAATAAGTCATCACATATGGGGACTCCCTAGCTTAGGGTGCCTGGGAGATCCCCCTCCAAGGGCAACCATCTTCGTATGGATCTCAGGCATCCATCCAGGGAAGGTGGGCAGGAGTTGTTTAAGTATGTAACAGGTGTTTGAGGACAGCCTGACCAAACAAGGCATCCCGGCGGGAGTCCTTGTCCAAGCAGTAATGGGCTGTGAAGGTATGAACTGAGGCCCAAGTGGCTGCTCGACAGATCTGATCTATGGACACAGAGTGAAGATGAGCCATAGAAGTAGCCATGGCTCTCACATTGTGAGCTGTGACATGGCCCTCCAGAGAAATATTTTTACTCTGGTAAGCAAAAGAAATACACTGAGCAATCCAATTGGAAAGTGTACGTTTGGAGACTGGAAGTCCCAAATGAGAAGGATCAAAAGCCACGAAAAGTTGGGAAGACTTTCGATGTGGCTGAGTCCTGTTGAGGTAAAAGGCGAGAGCTCTTTTACAGTCAAGAGTATGAAGGTTCCTCTCTGCACTGGATGCATGAGGAGCCGGAAAGAACACAGGTAGATATACCTCTTGATTAAGATGAAAAGGCGAGACCACTTTAGGCATAAAGTGGGGATTCGTCCTAAGGACCACCTTATCATGATGAAATCTGGTATAAGGTGGATTAGCCACCAAAGCCTGCAGTTCACTGATGCGGCGAGCTGAAGTGACTGCAATAAGGAAAAGAACCTTCCAGGAAAGAAATTTCAGGGAGGTAGAAACCAACGGTTCAAAAGGTGGCTTCATGAGTTGACCCAGAACTAGATTTAAGTCCCATGCTACCGCAGGAGGTCGGATGGGAGGCTTAGTGAGGGTTAGGCCTCTCATGAATCTTGCAATAAGAGGATGAGAGGAAACAGGTTGTCCATTTATAGGTTTTAAGGATGCTGCAATAGCACTTAAATGGACTCGTACAGAATTCGTCTTGAGGCCTGCATTGGAAAGGTGCAGGAGATAGTCCAGTAGAGAATTCAAAGGAAGTGCTAGAGGGTCAAGACCCTGTTGAGCACACCAAATGGAAAAGCGTTTCCATTTGAAAGCATAGGAACACCTAGTAGAGGGTTTCCTAGAGGCATAAAGGATATCTTTCACTGGTTGAGAAAGATTAAACTCATGAAGGCTTAAGCCTTCAGTAACCAAGCTCGGAGATGTAGGGACTTGGGGTTTGGGTGCCACAAAGTCCCCTGCTCCTGAGACAGAAGGTCTGGAGCAGCTCCGAGGTCCAGGGAGGAGCCCTGGGAGAGCTGTAGAAGGAGAGGGAACCACACTTGGCGTGGCCAGCGTGGAGCAATGAGGATCATTGATCCGTGATCCCTCTGAAGTTTGAACAGAGTCTTGGGAATCAAAGGAATGGGTGGAAAAGCATACAGGAATTCCTGACCCCAATGCAGGAGAAAGGCATCGTTGGCCTGAGCTCCCTGACACGGAGTCCTGGAACAGAACCGGGGAAGTTTGGCATTCCACGGACTTGCAAAGAGGTCGATGTCCGGGGTCCCCCCATTCCTGAAAGATTCTGTGTACTTGGTCCATATGTAGGGACCATTCGTGTGGGAGCAGAACTCGACTGAGTCTGTCTGCCCGAGAGTTTTGAACTCCTGGAAGATATACTGCCAGAAGATTAATTTGATGCTCTCTGGCGAAGGCCCATAATCTGAGAGCTTCGGTGCAAAGCGACAGAGAGCCCGTCCCTCCTTGTTTGTTGACATAGAACATGGCTACCTGATTGTCTGTCTGAACTAGGACAGTCAGGTTGGCAAGGAGGGTGTGGAAGACTGTGAGGGCAAGGAAGATTGCTCGCAGTTCCAGAAGGTTGATGTGAAGGGTGGTCTCCTGGGGAGACCAGGTGCCCTGAGTGGAGAGGTGTTGAAGATGAGCTCCCCACCCTGTTTGGGAGGCATCTGTTGTGAGGGTTGCTTGGGGCAACGAAGGTTGGAAGGGGGTCCCCAACAACAGATTTTTGGAGGATGTCCACCACTGGAGAGACCAAAACAGTCGTTTTGAGGTGAGTATTTGGTCTGAGAGCAGTCCTGATGCTTGAGACCACTGGGTGGCTAAAGTCCATTGAGCTGCCCTCATATGAAGACGAGCGTAGGGCACCACATGAACCGTGGAGGCCATGTGACCCAGAAGTTGCAGCATTTCTCTGGCTGACAAGTGACTTCTGGACTGAGCCTGGGAGGCCAAGCTTATTAGCCTTTGGCCTCGGACCAGAGGGAGGTAGGCCCTTGCAGTGGTGGAATCCAGTTTGGCCCCTATGAATTCCAGGGATTGAGTAGGGATAAGTTGGGACTTGGGGAGGTTTACCACAAGTCCCAGATACTGAAGAATATGCCTTGTGCGGTCCAGGGAAATCTGGGCTTCTGATTGAGATGGAGCTCGGATGAGCCAGTCGTCCAGATATGGGAACACGAAAATTCCCATGCCTCTTAAAAATGCGGCTACGACTGCCATGCATTTTGTGAATACTCTTGGAGCAGAGGCTAGACCGAAGGGAAGTACCCTGTATTGGAAATGTTTTCCCTGGAACAGAAATCGAAGATATTTTCTGTGGGATGGATGGATGAGTATATGAGTGTACGCATCCTTGAGATCTAGAGAACAAAGCCAATCCTGACTCTGAAGGTATGGAAGGAGAGTGCCCAGAGAGAGCATTTTGAATTTCTCCTTGAATAGAAACTTGTTCAATTCTCTCAGATCTAGGATAGGTCTGAAACCCCCTGTCTTCTTTGTTATGAGAAAATAAGGGGAGTAGAACCCTAACCCCTGTTGAGGAAGAGGAACCTCCTCTATTGCCCCTTGGGCAAGGAGAGAAGAGACTTCTTGACCCAACAGGGTCAGAAGAGATGGGGGAGAACTGAATTGCCTCACCATGGTATGGGGAGGAAGGCTGGAGAAATGAAGTTTGTAACCCTCTCTGATGATAGAGAGGGTCCATTGCTCTGATGTGATTTGTTCCCATCT
Organism: Ichthyophis bannanicus; assembly: GCA_033557465.1. Taxonomy (NCBI): domain Eukaryota; kingdom Metazoa; phylum Chordata; class Amphibia; order Gymnophiona; family Ichthyophiidae; genus Ichthyophis; species Ichthyophis bannanicus. Next base: position 36,458,402 of record CM066047.1, on the reverse strand, counting down.
GGGAGCAAAGTGAGCTAGCCTTCCAGGAATGGTGAGGGGCTCTGGTTGTTCTAGAGCCAGAAACGGTATGTTCTCTAGGGGCAAGTCAAAACCCCTGAGGGGGTTGAGCCTGCTGGGGTGCAGCAGACACTGCAGGCTTTGACTTCACCTGCTTAGATTGCTGACGTTTAGCAGCAAAGCGAGGTTGAGCAGACTGCTGGCCAGTATTTGTGGAAAATCTGGCCTTTTTGTAGTAAGGCCTTTTGAAAGGCTTCTTTTTGGCAGGAGTAGAAGTAGACTTAGAAAGTCTATCTAAAGTGGCATTTTCTGCATCCATCTGAGCAGCTTTGATTTGCCAGTCCTCACCAAATAAATTCTCACCTGTACAGGGGAGATTCCTGAGGCCATCTATGACCCAGGGTTCTAGGTCAGAAGCCTGGAGCCAAGCAAGACGTCGGGCTGCAATAGCAATCCCCGAAGCTCTGCCAGCAACCTCAAAGGAATCAAAGGCTGCCCTGTTGGAGAATTTGGCGACCTCTGAAAATTGAGTCACCAGAGAAAAGAAGTCCTCTTTTTTATCCTCAGGGATAAAAGGGGCAAAAAGCTGTACCTTTAGGGCAAGATCATTGAGAAACATGGCCATATAAAGGCTGTAAGAATTGATCCTGGCTATAAGCATACTAGCCTGGAAAATCTTTCTACCAAAAGAGTCCAGGGTTTTACATTCTCGCCCTGGAGGGGTAGAAGAGTGTCTTTTAGGACTCTTTATCTTTTTCATGGCAGACTTCACCACAATGGAGTGGTGAGGCAGCTGAGTTTTTTGAAACCCAGGAGAAGGAGGGACCCGATACATGGTGTCCAACCTACGGGAATGGGGAGACAGTGTTAAAGGAGTCTCCCACAAATCCATCAAATGTTCTTGAAGGATTTCATGGATAGGCAGAGTAACTGCCTCTTTAGGAGCTTTAGAGTATCCTAAAATATCCAATTTTTTTGATCTGGGTTCTTTTTTAGAAGATGTAGCAATAGAGAGTCCTTTAGCTACATCAACAATGAAATCCTGAAAGGATAGATCCTCTGGAGGAGACATCCTCTTCTTTGGAGAAGAGGGCTCCTCAGGAAGAGTAAACTCAGCAGAGTCATCAGAGGAATTAAACTCATCAGAAGAATCTGAGTATTCCCTCTGTGCATGCAATGCACGATACGCGTACCGATGGACATCGGGCATATCGGGCATGGGATCGGTATCGGGCAAAAGCCTGGATCCGGCATGCGGAACCGATCACGCTTGGACGTCGATGGTCTCGGTTCCGGTGTGGATAACGGAACCGGAGTCGGTACCGATGGAATCGGTACCGAGGGCGTCGCAGCCTTAATGACAGCCAGAACGGCCTGCTGCATGGTCTGGACAGTATTGCCCATGGACGCCACTACTGCCTGGATATCGGTACCGGTATCGACCGGTACCCCAGAGCAGTCCAACAGGTGATCGGTCGAGGCTGTGCCATCGATGTCAACCTGTGACCCCATGATTGGTTTGGAGGCTGGAGCCTCCCGCCGGGGTTTTTTGGCCTGGGCAGAATCCTCGAACTCAAGATTGAGAGCCTCTCGATCTTTAGAAAGAGATTTGCTTTTAGAGGATTTGCCCACCGGAGTTTTGGTTACCTGAGATCCATCCGGAGAGGAAGACCTGGATGACTGTGATGCCTCTGAGGGAAACAGCGCATGGAGCTTGTTGGCCCGGTTCTGCAAACCACGTTTAGACATTTGGGAGCAGAATGGGCAGTCCGGTATGGAGTGGTCAGGTCCCAAACATTTAAGACACCATTCATGGGTGTCTGTTAGAGAAATGACAGCACTGCACTTGGTACACTTTTTAAAACCAGGAGCTGGCTTCTCCATGAGGAGAATTTGTATAGGCCTGAAGGCCCAACAAAAGCTACCACGCAGTGCTGAATAAAATAAAAAAGATTTTTTTTTTTTTAAAGAAAGAAAGAGAGACCGGCGGTACCGGTTTCAGTATGGGGAAGGCAGGTACGCGGTCTAAAGAAAACAACAAATTTCACAATTTCTTCAGCGGTGACAGGAACACGACCTGCTGGCTCCGCGGAAAAAGAGAAACTGAGGAGAGCTGGTCAGGAAGGCGGGAAGGCAGCGCGCATGTGCAGTGGGAGGCCCCAAAAGCTTTTCATCTGAAAAGCTGGGGAGCTTTCCCGCGCAGGCTCCGTCGGTACCGACGTACCCATATGTGATGACTTATTCCTGCTTGTTCCTGGAGATACTGACTTTACTCTACAACAGTGGTTCTTAACCTTATTGGAGGTACTGAACCCCACCAGTTTCATATGCACATTCACCGAACCCTTCTTTATTGAAAAATAAAATATGATTTTTTTTCAAATTCAAGACATAGGTATATGTTTTACTGGTTCACAAAATGAATCGTGCATTAACATCACTTCAACACAGCTGGTTTTATGAGTGTTTCACCAATGGTGTGTGGATTGCCCTGTTTTGCGATCAGGTAAGCAACTTCGTACGATGCTGTGAGGATCGGTTTGTTGATGGGTACAAAGCCGAGAGCAGGCACAGTAGCCTTTTCATCGAATCTGGCTCTTTTCACCTTGAATTCAGCAAGCGTTGTGTTCTTGTATTTCCCATCTCCATGCAGGTTAAGGAAGTGTTCCTTTAGTTTTGCCAGTACTAGACTAGAATTGCTTAACTTGGCATTGCAAATCATGCAGATAGGACGCTGACTCCCATCACGTTCTGTTATATATGCGAATCCATGTTGTACATATTCGTCCGACCACTTTCTTTTTTTGCTCGACATAGTTAGTATGGATTAAAATATTAAGAAAGGAATCACACGACATACCATCACGACAGTCACAAGTCGACTACTGAGTGCACCAAATTCCCTGCAGCACAGATTGGCCAAGCAATGTAGCGTGATCACCTGCAGCCAATGATGGCCAAGCGGGGCGTGTCATCACGAATCATATGAGTCAGGTGCGTGTCTTGTGTCTTGACCTCCGCCGAACCCCTGAGACTGATTCACCGAACCTCTAGGGTTCGATCGAACCCAGGTTAAGAACCACTGCTCTAGAACCTCCAGTGTTTTCATGCAGAAGTGGAGGTAATATTATACCAGAGGTGGAGAAGGTGCCTGTAGCTCTTTATAATACTAGCTCAAATCCTGCAGATACACTAGCTAGACTGCTCGGGAGCAGACCTAAATATTAGTGGTTAATGTATGTATGTATTTTATAATATATGTGCATAGATTGCAACTCCATCAAAATTCCTCTAAAGTCACGAACATTTGTGCATATTTTTGAAAAAGTCGTACTTTACATATCAAAAATTTTTACAAAAGCCTTTTATATACCCATAAGAGCATATGTGTGCAAAAAATCCCTTATAAAAAGTTAACTCCTTATTGCACCGTGATAACAGAATACAAAGCTTGTGATCTATTTTTTTTACAGAACTGATGCAACCATCCAATCAATGGCCATCATCAAACCATGACAACTAATAGAGGAAGAATACATCCTGAGCTTTGTATACAATTTTCACTCAGCAGTGATTATATATTCTTTTATCTACTAAAATTAAGCATGTTTGACTTGGAAAAGTTACCTAAACCACAGATTCCTAGTAAGAAGGTATTGATTATACAAATACATTATTTTAAACCTTTTGCTGATGTGACATACTTCATCAAGTTTTATAACTACTATGTACTGACACAACTAGGGGGTGCTGTGAACCTTTTGGGCTGATCTAGGGATGCTTCCTGTCCCTGCTAGCTGGCCAGCCTCAGTATGGCAATAAAGTTCAGTTCCAGGTAACATTCACCCCAAACAATTTTTATTAAACCAAGTCTTGTAATAACAAAGAACTTAAAACCCCAAAATGAAAGTGGATTTCTCATAAAGATTGCAGTAACAGAGAAAGCGTGGTTGCTTACCTGTAACAGAGGTTCTCTGGACACAGCAGGAGGTATGCAGCTACACTCTACATGTGTCATCCTCGACGGTGCTTTTATGCCGGGCTCTCCCCTAGCTCGGTTCTTTTAGACTTTTCTGAGCATGCGTGTGCCTTCCCACACAACCATCTCGCTCCCCACAGTTCATAATATAGCTGTCCAGTACTTGTAAAGATGAGGTATAGCGGCTTTATTGACATCCTGTTACACTGTGACAGTATGTGCTGTGAAGCCTGCGTCTCCTTCCTATCTCTTTTTTTTTTACGTGGGGATGGCATGAGGATGAGTGTGGCTGCATGCCTCTGCTGTCTACAGAGAACCTACATTACAGGTAAGCAACTACACTTTCCCTACAGACAAGCAGAGGGATACAGGCACACTCTACAGGTGAGCCCAGAGCTGAGGTCTAGCTCTGATTTGTTAATAGTCTGCGTCTGCGGCCCAGTTGCAATAATATGACAGGAAGTGATCATAGCGAGAATTAGGAGACAAAAAAGTTGCAGAGAACCGCTTGACCAAAGGCTAAATTTCTCTGAGAGTAGTCCAAGCTATAGTGCATTGTGAGGAACATGTATCCGCCCTTCAGATCTCTTGTGTTGGAACAGAGGCCAAGTGGGCTACTGTTACTGTGGAGTGAAGACAGTGTGGTCCTATGCGGCCTGGTAACAGCATGTGGGCTTGGCTATAACAGGAGATGCAATCCGTTAATTAGGAGGAAATGGCACATTTTGAGGCCAATCGACTGAGATTGTTCAGATTATACAGTAAGTGATGAATAGTTGAGATGAAGTTTGTGAATTTCTGCTCTCGTGCAGGTAGTATGGCAGCGCCCTTCTATAATCCAAGCTGTGCAGGATCTTTTCTACAGTCCTTCCAGGGGTAGGAAAAGAACAATGGACTGATTGAGATGAAATTCAGACACCACTTTGGGTAGGAATTTTGGATGAGAGCACAGAGGATCACTTTGCTGTGGAGGAACTGCGTGTAGGGAGGGTAGTGAACTATTGCTTGAAGCTCACCGATCCTCCTTACAGAAGTTACTGCAATGAGGAACATAGTTTTCCATGTGAAATGCTTCAAGGAGGCTGAGCCCAGCGGTTCGAAGGGTGGTTTCATGGAGGATTCATGTTCATAAGTCCTTTCATGAGCCTTGGTACAAAAGGGTTAAATGAGATGGGCTTGCTCTCTCTGTAGGTATGGGAAGACACTAAGGCTAAGAAGTGATATCGGACAGAAGTAGTTTATAGACCTGACTGCAACAGCACTAAGTCTTGGTCAAGACTTGATCAAGGGGGCAGACAACCAGGTCCTGCTGGCACTCCTTAGCCCAATTTGAAAAACAGGACCACTTACGTCTGTAAGACAGCTGAGTTGCCATTTTCCGAGTCTCTGAGATGATGCCCTGTACTTTGTCCAATATGGAACACTCAGCTGTCACACCTTGCATAGCTTCCAGACTGCCAAAGAGAGGCTGCTGAGATTGGGATGCAACAGAAGACCATGGTTCTGAATGAGCAGGAAGAGGTATGTGCCAAAGGCTGTGGTGTCTCTATCGGCAAGACAAGCAGGTGGTACCAGGCTCGATGAAGCCATTGCAGTACTATCAAGATGACGGTGGCTCTGTCCTACCGGATCTTGAGCAGTACCTGACTGATGAGGGGAAAAGATGGGAGTACATGCAGTAGATGGTCCCTCCATGACAGGCGAAACACATATGGCACTCAGGATTGGTGGGTGGGTCATATGGAGCAAAGGCTATCACATTTTACATCTTTGGTGGTTGTAAAGACATCTGTCCCTGGGGTGCCCAACTTCTGAAAGATATTTCGGAGAAAGGCCCAGTCCAGGGACCACTGATGAGGGTCCAGGCATCGACTGAGGGTATCCACTATCTGGTTTTGTTCTCTCACCACGTAAACCACCCTTAGAACAGTTCCTATTCATTGTGCATACTTCCATAGGTGCATGGCCTAGCGGCACAGATGGAGGGACCTTGCTCTGCCTTGCTTGTTGATATACGACATGGAGAATTGGTTGTTGGAGGACCAGCTGTTTAACACTTTGAGGGCATAAAAGACAACTCATAGCTCCAAAACATTGATGTGTAATGTTTGTTCATGAGTTGTCCAGGTACCCTGAGTGTACAGATTGAGGAGTTGCACTCCCTCCCTCCCACCTGTGGGTGGAAGCATCAGTTGTAAGGGTAAGACTGTGTAGTGGAAGCTGAAATGGGCACCCCTCTGTGAAGCTGGCTACTGTGCTCCACCACTGAAGGCTTTGTAGCAGCTCTGGGCATTGGCGCACAGTCATGGAGATTTTCTTGCATAAGAGCCGAGTGTGTTAAGAACATAAGAACATAAGAAATACCATACTGGGTCAGACCAAGGTATATCAAGCCCAATATCCCATCTCCAACAGTGGCCAATCCAGGTCACAAGAACCTAGCAGGTTCCCGAAAAGTCACACAGGCTCCATAAGGCTTGTCCCGGGGTAAGCAATGTATTTCATGGATCTTCTTTAACAATGTTTTATGGACCATTTCTCCAGGAACTTGTCCAAACCTTTTTTAAACCCAGCTACACTAACTTTTACTAGATCCTTCGGTAATGAGTTCCAGAGTTTGATTACTTGTTGAGTGAAAAAATATTTTCTCTTAAAAGGTTTACATTGTAGCTTCATTGGGTGTCTTCTAGTCTTTTGACGTTTTGATGGAGTAAACAATCTATCTATATTTACCCGTTCTACTCCATTCATTAATTTATAGACCTCTGTCATATCTCCTCTCAGATGTCTCTTTTCCAAGTTGAACATCTTTTAAGCTTTTCCTCATAGGTGTATCCTTCCATCCTCTACCATTTTGGTGGCTCTTCTCTGTACCTTTTCTAATTCTGCTATATCCTTTTTAAGCTATGGAACCTTGCATCATGTAACCATAGTTTGGGCTGTTTTTATCTAGGTGCATAACTTTGCACTTGTCCACACTAAATTTCATCTGCCATTTGGACATCCAGTCTTCCAATTTATTAAGTTCCTCTTGCAATTTTTCACAATACTTTTGTGTTTGAATAATTTTGTTTCATCCTCAAATTTGATCATCTCACTCGTTATTCCCATTTCCTGGTCATTTATGAATATGTTAAAAAGCAGCGGACCAGGGAGGCGGAGCCAGCGGCGAAGCAAGATGGCTGTGTAGGAGCTTGCTCCTGCGGACCCGAGAAGAATCCTGCATTCAGTAGCCTTATGCGATGGGGATATTTCTCTTACAACTGATCCTAACTTGGAAGCTTGGATTGCTGAATGGGGATGGCGAGTGGTAAACCAACCAAACTGGAGTTTTCATCAAATACAAACACGGGCTCCAAGAGGGCCAAGCAGGACCCTCCTTCCCCTCATAAGATGGCCGCAGCGCGGGACCCAGACGAGGCGATGTGAGAACTGCTGGCAGAGGTGCAGTCGGTGAGAACGCTTGTTACTGCAAACGGAGACGCATTGCATCAGATGCAATCGGACATGCATGATTTGAAAGCGAAACTGGGAAGCCTGGCAGGATGGGTGGAGAAGATTGATGCCATGGTTGGAATGCACGAGGAGCAGATAAGGAAGTTAAATAAGGCCTTCAAAAAGGTGGAAAATTTGGAGTTGAACTTGGAAGATCTCAGTAATAGATCACGCCGGAATAACATCAGGATAGTTGCAGTTCCAGAAGGAGCAGAAGGGCCTGACGCGATCGCCTTCTTAGAATAGTGGATACCCCAGCTCTTGCGACTACATTTCAGCAAGCCGATGGAAATTGAATGGGCCCATAGAACACCTTGTCCAGGTCGGATTACAAAATCGGAAGCCGAGACCATTAATCTTTTGCCTGTTAAGGCATCAGCATGCTATCCAAATTATGGCTGCGGCTAGAGCGTCTCCATCTTTGGCACATGAAGGGCACAGGGTCTCATTCTTCCCAGATTTCAGCAGAACAACAATGGAAAAAAGAAAGCAGTTCCTAGCGCTGAGACCCCGACTACAACAGCTGCAGGCGAGGTATGGTCTCCTCTACCCTGCTAGATTAAAGGTCACTCTGGACAATCGCACCAAAACATTTGTGGATCCAAGTGGGCTATTGCAGTTCACTGAAGAGCAGGAGGCTTTGAAAATGCATGCAGAAAGCTCGCGATAGAATGCAAGAACGTAATGAAATCTGTAGGGCTGCAAAGGATTGTAGAGCCTCCAGGGCATATAAGGGAAAACCGGGGCCTTAAGTCCAGATGTACTAGGAAGGTTGTGATAAGGAAGCTTATCATAGCTCAGGAAGGAGCTATAGGAAAGGTGAAGTGACTCTGAACAAGCAACCTGTCAGTGCTGGTAGAAATGAGAAAACAGAATTTTCCTATAAAAGACTACCAGTCCCAGAATGCACCAGGTTTCCAGCAGCCATTAGAGGAGCTGAAGTGGGGAAACGTGTGTTCAATCAAGAGGGCTATGAGGTAATCCCCAAGCACTCATCTCAAAGGGCAGGGCCTGATTCAGCACAGCTGCGCTGTGCTAGGGTGGAGCACTCATCTAAGCAGAATAAAGGTAGAGTTTATTCTACAGAGAATTATCTTGATCCTCATCTTGATCTTGATCATCTTGAGCACCAGCTTGATCCTGATTCTCAGTTTCATCTGAGAGATCATCAGAAGCAGAAGCCAGAACGGACGGACAGAGAGAGCAAGAAACTCTTTAGAAGAAGGAAGAGAAAAGCCTTTGGGAAGTCTACAGGAGTCCAGAGCAGTACGTATACTGGGAGACAGTCAAGAGGCCAGCGTACACCATTGGACTGGGGAAAACCAGAGGAGTGGTATTGCAGAGCCTGGAATCTCCAGACGGTACCTGTGAAGGAGACAGCTGCACGTGGAAGGGACCCTAAGACCCGTGCCAGAAGGTATGTGAAGAGAGATCCAGTGTCCAGGGATCTGGATTGGAAGGCTGGACATAGGAACTGGACTACATATTGGCCAGGCTATTTAGAGAGGAACTCTAACAGCAATGGAAGCTCAGGTATGAACACTGATCTATGCCCTAGCTATTGCCTTGAAAGACAGCAGGGAAATAATTATTCTCCTGATAGTGCTCCATTGAGAAATTCCTCTGTGCCAAGCCAAGATATTGAACCCATGATTGTTGAAGAAAGGGGAGAAGTCTTAGATACAGACTGTGAATACATGGATTGCTCTCTGTCTAAACTCCTGTGGTAATTTTCGGTTACAAAGTACAACAACCATCACAAAGAAATACAAACTTGTTCTTTGGAGGAGTAGCCTAGTGGTTGGGGCAAGGTACTTCGGGCCGGAAGGTCGGAGGTTCAAATTCCACTAGAGGACAGCAACCTTGGGCCGGAAGGACTGGGGTTTCTAGTCCCACAGGTGCTCCTTGTGGTCTTGGGCAAGCCACTTAACCCTCCATAGCCCATGTTCCCTGTAAAATAGTTCTCTGTGTGCTGTGCTTTCCTGTCTAATCAATGTGTTTATACCTCAAATTTCCTGTCATGATTTGACAATTTCCAATCTGTAATCAAACCGCTGCTGATCGCTGGAAGTAGCGGTATACAAATGTATACTAAATAAATAAAATTAATTAATTAATTAATTAATCTACTCAGAAAAGCTTCTGAGTAGGATTTTGAGCCACGCAGCAGAAAGCCAGCCAGCAAAGGGGTTTCAGCTGGGTAATTGCTAGCAATTCAGCTTTACCTAATTGCTTGTGAGCTCTGAGGGAATCACTTCTGAATCTATGTGTGAAGATATAAGAAGTTAACCTGAAAAGAACAGTTTTTCCCTACTTTGTGGGTTTTGTTTGCTGTTTGAAGCATTGCTAAGAAAGTATTAGCTAAAGCCTACAGAAAAGACCAGTTTGTTACCAACCAGGTCTTTATTCTTTTTGATTTGATTGTCTGACCAGTTCAACTGTTGTTTCCTGATTTTGTTTTACAAAGTTTAACACTGAAAGCAAGTATCCTGATTTATGTGCTACCAAGCATATCTATGTTGGGAGAAATAACCCCATAAATAAATATCTTATTGGCTTTACACTTGAGCACAACTAATTATTGTGAGCAGCTGTGTCTGGTGTGAATGGACTGCATTTCCCGCAATACCTTGCAAATCATATAGATATATGCCTTTGCCAAGACTGTGAACATTCTCACCCAGGCAGCCGTCTGACAAGGTCCATGGGTATGATACGGGACTTTCAGTTTATGCAAAATGCTTATAGGAAAGTTCTAATCTAATTGTTTAAGTCAAAGGGGAAGGTTCTCAAGGATAATAGCATGAAAAAAATGTGTGGTTTTATAAATCCTAGTTTAATATATGCACAGGGCAAATGTGTTAATTATTTGTCAGGGTCATGCGGCAGCCATGTTGAGGCCCGCTGACTCACCCATTTTGTGTTGATCCTCTTGTGAGGGGGAGGGGGGGGTTGACGCACTGCAGACAAAGCAAAGATAAGATAAATATATGGGCTATTTTTCATAAGGGTAGAATGGGTCAGACTATGGAGAGCATACGAAACCCTGGTACTTTCTTCACTTATGAACCCCCTTAAAATATTATCTCTGAATGTCAAGGGCAGAGTGCATCCTGCAAAGAGGAAAAAGATACTGATATATTGTCAAAAGCAAAAAGCGGATATAATAATGCTTCAAGAAACACATTTGTCTACTAAGGAAACTAAAGAAATTAGCCACAGGTCGTTATAAGCTGATTGCTCATTCGCCGGCTATTGGAAAAAAGAACGGGGTGGCAACACTAATAAGTACCTCAGTAGCTGCCCAGGTCCTTTCTACAAGGGCGGATTGTGAAGGGCGATGGGTTAAAAGCCACTTGGTCCTTGGTGTAAAGCATCTAGTTATAATGAATGTGTACACTCCAAATTGCGACCATCCAACATTTTTTCACTTATTAGCTGAAGTAATCCAAGAAGACTCCTCATTTCCAATAATTTTTGGGGGAGATTTCAACATGAGCCTAGACCCTTTAATAGATTGCAATCCGAGCAGGGTAAGGAAAAGTAGCAGAGCATTGGTGGTGCTGAAGTCGCTTATGCAAGAATTAGGATTGGTAGATATATGGAGGATTTTACACCCCTCTGAGAAAGATTACACCTTCTTCTCTTGCCCTCACGGCTCTTTTTCCCGCATAGATTTTTTCCTAATATCTAGAACGCTGGTGCAAGAAGCCTGCAATGCCAATATTCTTAGTACCCATATTTCAGACCATGCAGCGACAGTTCTGGAACTAAAGCCAATTGTGGACCTCTCTAAGCAGCAGGCATGGTTCTTCAATAGATCGCTGTTAGCAGATGAAGCCTTTAAAGATCAAATAAAGCAAGCAATAAAAGAGCATTTTATTAATAACACACCAGAGGACATGTCTAATTGGGCGTGGTGGGAAGCGTTTAAAGTGTCAATGAGAGCGCATATAACCAGCTTCAATGTTGCTGCAACTAAGAAGGCAAAAGGAAACCTTAAAGAGCTTGATCAACAAATTAGGGCAGAAGAAAGAATCCTGCAAAGACAATTCAATTCGGTTGCTTTGAATCATCTTAAAAAATTAAGATACCAATACGATACTAAGCGCTGAGGTGGAGCATTGTATGTTTGCGCAGCAAGCCCGTTACTTCACGGAGAAGAATAAGGCTGGTAGATTGCTCGCTAAAAAACTAAAGACTCAGCGCATAAAATTGCATATAACTCTCATAAATGATGAGCAGCAGAGACCCTTGAGCAATAGCAGTGAAATAGCGGAGGCATTTCGTGTTTTCTATGAGCAACTCTATACATCAGAAGTGAGTTTTGACGTAACAGTCTGTAAGAAACTGCTGGATAAGGTTGTGCGAACTTGGAGAGGAACATGTAGCTGCCTTAAGTGAGCCTATTACGCTTGTTAAGTGCCGTCGAGTTGGAGTCAACTCCTGGCGACCCTCTGGATAGTTGTTCTAAATTGTGTTCGGTCTTGAGTCAGGCGGCTCATTGTTGACAGACTGGTACCCGTAACTGCTGTTATTGTATCAATCCATCTCATTGCTGGCCTTCCTCTTTTGAGCTGACCTTCTATCTTGCCAAGCATGATGTCTTTCTCTAATGATCTCTCTCTTCGCATGATGTGTCCAAAGTATGAAAGTCAAAGTCTTGTCATCTGAGCTTCTAAAGAAAGCTTAGGTTTGATCTCCTCTAGTACCGACTGGTTTGTTCTTCGGGCAGTCCATGGTATACACCAGGGGTCTCAAACACGCGGCCCGCGAGAGAACGTTGTGCGGCCCACGACGGCTTCTGCTGCTGCTGCCGTTGCCGCCGTGGCAACGGCAGAATCAACGGTCAATTTAAAAAAAAAAAAAACTGGCTTCTGCTGCTCAAGCAGCAAAATCAGCTGTCCTGCGGCCCCTTCCTCTCTGCCCGGAGATCCCCGAGAGTGCTCCATCAGCGGGTGCTTTTCAAGCCGCGAAGAGAGTATTTCCCTCTCGCGAGGCTTGAAAAGTGACTAGGTTTAAGCCGCGCGAGAGGGAAATACTCTCTTCGCGGCTTAAAAAGCACGCCGCAGATGAAGCACACTCAGGGCTCTCCGCGCAGAGGGGAAGGGCTGCGGGACAGCTGATTTTCTGCTGCAGCAGCAGAAGCCAGGTTTTTTTTTAATTTACCTGGGGGGGGGGTGTAGGACTGGAAATGGGCTATTGGCAGGGGGGGGGGGGGGTATGACTGGAAATGGGCTATTGGCAGGGGGGGAGGGTATGACTGGAAATGGGCTATTGGCAGGGGGGGTATGACTGGAAATGGGCTATTGGCAGGGGGGGGGGTATGACTGGAAATGGGCTATTGGCAGGGGGGTTTATTAGTGTAGATGGGATTTTGGCAGGGGGGGGTTATGACTGGAGATGGGCTATTGGCAGGGGGGGTTATGACTGGAATTGGGCTATGGTGGGGGCTAGGACTGGAAATGGGCAGGTGGGGGTTAGGAAGGACTGGAGGTGGGGCTGATGGGGGAGTTAGGACTGGTCATGAGCTCTGGAGGGGCCGACTGAAATGGGGGAATGGGGGATAGGGCTGGAAGTGGGCTATTGGCAGGGGGGGTTATGACTGGTAATGGGCTATGGGGGGGTAAGACTGAAAATGGGGTGATGGAGGGTAAAACTGGAAGTGCGCTATGGGGAGGTTAGGACTGGTAATGGGCTATGGGGGGTCTAGGACTGGTAATGGGCTGGGGGGGGGGGGTTGCTAGGACTGGAAATGGGCTGAGTGGAAGGGGGGCTTGAACTGCAAATGGCTGATGGGAGGGGGGCTTGGAATGGAACTGGGCTGTGAGGGGAGCGCCCTCGGATGGGCACTGGGCTGAGGGGCGGCTAGGATTGGAACTGGGCTGATGGTGAGGCTAGGATAGGACTGGAAATGGACTAATGGGGGGACTAGAAGGGAGCGGATGCTGGGTGGGGCTGGAACTAGAAGGGAGCTGATGTTGGGGGAGGATTAGAATGGGATGGAGCTGGGAAAGTGAAATGGAGAGGGGAAAAATATTTTGTCTGGGAGAGAAGACAAATCTACAATTGGCCAGGTATTGGGAGAGTAAGTGGGATTGAGGATGGAGGGGTAAAATTTGAGTGGATGAAATAGGAATGAGGAAAGAGAAAAAGGAGAAAGATTAGTATGTTAAAGCAGATGTAGAGAGAGAATGGAAAAAAAACTAGGAGAGAAGAAAGGGCAAATGGACAGCAGACGATGGAGAGTTAGCAGAAGACATGAAGAAACCAGAAGAAAGTGGCTGGAACAATTGCAACTGAAAAAAATGCACAAAAGGTAGAAAAATATCTCTTTATTTTGAATTTATTAACTGGAATATGTCAGCTCTGGGAAATGTGCATCATTAATGTTTGCGCTTTGTTTAGTACAAGAGGAAATTAATTTATAGTTTTATTTCTACAGTGTTGTTGTACATTCCAAGTTTGGCTTTTGGGGTTCCCAGTTTAATTATTGTCTTCTTGTTTCTAAATCTTTTAGTCTTTCTTTATCCATACTCATTAAAGAGGCATGTTTACTAAAAGCTAGTGTATGGTAACATTATGCAAATATTTATGCAAATGAGGCCCCTTATGCAAATGAGGCCCCGCGTCTTATGCGGCCCCCGGGTTACTTTACAAGTCCTCATTTGGCCCTCAAAGCAATTTGAGTTTGAGACCCCTGGTATACACAGTATTCGCCGCCAGCACCATAATTCAAAGGCATCAATTTTCTTCCTGTCTATCTTTTTCACTGTCCAGCTTTCACATCCATATGATGTTATTGAAAATACCATGGCTTGAACAAGTCAAATCTTTGTATGGAGAGAGACATCTCTGCTCTTGAGAATCTTAACTAGATCTTTCATAGCCATTCTGCCAAGAGCAATGTGTCGTCTGATTTCTTGACTGTTTGTTGCTTCTTTATTGATAGTTGATCCAAGTAGGTTAAAGTTGTTCACAATTTCAATTTCTTCTCCTTCAACGATGAACCTGTTGATTATGCCAGTTGTCATGATCTTTGTCTTCTTTACATTAAGGTGCAGGCCCATTTTGAGACTATGTTCTTTGATTGTGAGAAGCAAATGTTTCAGATCATCTTCACTTTCAGCCAGTAATGTGGTACCATCAGCATAGCGAAGGTTGTTGATGAGTCTTCCACCAATCTTCACACCTCTGTTGCCTTCATACAATCCTGTTTCTCTGATGATTTGTTCTGCATATAAATTAAACAGGTAGGGGGAAAGTATGCATCCTTGTCTTACACCTTTGCTTATTTTAAACCATTCTGTTTCTCCTTGTTCCATTTGAACTGCTGCTTCTTGATCAATGTACAGATTGTGCAAGAGTACAATCAGGTGTTCTGGTATACACATGCTTCTTAATGTGGCCCAGAGTTTCTCATGGTTTACACAGTCAAAAGCCTTGCTATAGTCGATAAAGCACAAATAGATTTCCTTTTGGTATTCTTTAGTCTTTTCAAGGATCCATCTCACATCCGCAATGATGTCTCTCGTTCCTCGCCCTTTCCTGAACCCTGCTTGCACTTCAGGTAGTTCTTCTTCCACGTATGGTTGTAGTCTCTTTTGAATAATCTTCAGTAGAATCTTGCTGGCATGTGGGATTAGAGCGATTGTGTGATAATTTCCACAGTCAGTTGGATCACCTTTCTTTAGTATTAGTATAAACACAGATCTTTTCCAGTCAGTTGGCCATGATGTTGTCTTCCATATTTCTTGGCAGAGCCTTGTAAGTACGGTAACAGCTGCATCAGATTGCTGTAATACTTCTATGGGAATGCTATCAATGCCTGGTGCTTTGTTCTTTGATAAGGCTTTCAATGCTGCTTTAACTTCTTCTTTCATCACCAATGGTTCCCAATCATAAGGTACAGGTTGAAACAGCTGTTGGTCCACTTGATTTTTATCATATAAAAACTCTGTATATTTCTTCCACCTTTTCTTGATCTTCTCAGCATCATTAAACATAGAACCTTGAGCATCTTTTAACATTCCAATTCGAGGCTGGAACTTTTTCTTTAACTCTCATAGCTTTAGGAAAGCCGATCTTGTTCTTCCTCTAATAGTTTCTGCTTCTATTTCCTTGCATGCGTCGTTGTAGTACTTTTCCTTGTCCTGTCTTGCTGCACGTTGGAAATCTCTGTTGAGTTCTGTTATTGTCTTTCTTTCTCCTCTGGCTTTAGCTTCTCTGTGTTTCTGGGCAATTTTCAGAGTTTCTTCCGTAATCCATTTTGGCCGTTTTTGCTTTTTCACCTTTTGTAGAGACGTCTCGCTTTCTTCCAACACAACCTTCTTGATGTCATTCCATAACTCTTCTGGAGCTCTGTCATTTGTATCTAAAGCAACAAATCAATTTTGCAGGCAGTCTTTAAATTCCAGTGGTATATTCTCAAGGTCATATTTTGCTGCATTCATGAGTGGTTTGCTCTTTTTCAACTTTAGATTGAGTTTGCATACTAGTAGTTGATGATCTGTACCACAGTCAGCTCCAGGTTTTGTCTTTGTTGATGTTATAGAGCTTTTCCATCATTGACTTCCACAGATGTAGTCAATTTGATTTTTATACAATCCATTGGGTGAAGTCCATGTGTACAGTCGCTGCTTGTGTTGATAGAAGAAGGTGTTTGAGATGAATAGATTGTTGGTCTTGCAGAATTCTATCAGTCTTTCTCCAGCTTCATTTCTGTTGCCAAGTCCATATTTTCCAACTACTTTGCCTTCTTCTTTGTTGCCAACGTTTGCGTTCCAGTCACCCATGACTATCAGGATATCCTGTTTACATGTTCTGTCAATTTCAGCTTGTGCTTGCTATTACGCTTATGGAATTGAAAGAGGCGCTTGCAGGCATGAAAGGTGGGAAGGCTGCAGGTCCGGACGGGATTCCAACGGAATTCTACAAAATCTTTGCAATGGATCTTCTCTCTCAGTTAAAAAATACTATCAGACGCTTCAGGTGCGAGACAGTAACACTGGTGCATTTGCTAATGCAATGATTGTTGTATTGGAAAAGCTGGGGAAGGATCCAAAGTTGGTCAGCAACTATAGTCCTATTTCACTTCTAAATGCCGATTACAAGCTTTATTCCAGTACCTTAGCTAGACGTCTTAACAGAGTTTTGCACATGCTCGTACATCCTGACCAATGTGGGTTCGTGGCTGGGAGGTCAACGGCTGACAATGGGCGACTCCTGTGCAACTTGCTCGAAAGCAATATGCAGCATTAGTATATTTTATTTTATTGTAAACCACTCTCAGGCTTCGGCAAGGGCGGTATATAAAATGTGAAATAAAGATAAAGATAAAGAAAGGGCGGAACACCTTGATTTGCCCATCATGGGCCTTTCACTTGATGCTGAAAAGACTTTTGACAGGCTAGAGTGGCCTTTTTTGTACCACGTGCTCGGATGGTTTGGCTTGCCAAGAGAATTTGTGGATATGATATGAGTGCTGTATGTAACCCTTCAGCGCAGGTTCTTGCCAGTGGAATTTTTTTGCAACCTTTCTCTGTGCCGGGGCACCAGGCAAGGTTGCCCCATGTCCCCGCTTCTGTTCAATCTAGCACTGGAACCGTTGGCACTGTTGATACGGCAATCAGAGGAGATTCAAGGAATCAGAATTGCAGACCTACAAATTAAGCTTTCTGCTTATGCAGACGACTTACTGCTATTCCTTAGCCCTAGGTCCAACTCGTCTCTGTTGCAGATAATCAGCCAGTATTCAGGGCTATCTGGTTATAAAGTAAACTGGACTAAGTCAGTGGCTTTTCCTATGAATTGCCTGGTGAATGCTGCTCTGGTAGAGGAATTTCCGTTCCAGTGGGAGTCCTCAGCAATATTGCGTGCCTCTAGATGAAACAGTGAGGCTAAATGTGGAGAAGCTCCAAGAGATGGCTCGCTCCTTTACTCTGAAATGGTCCCCGCTGCATCTTACTTGGTGGGGCCGTTTAGAAGCTATCAAGATGATGCTAGTGCCAAAAATTAATTACATTCTGGAAATGCTTCCGATCCTGCTTCCCCAAGCGATGTACAGAAAGTTGGAGCGCACAATCAGTACGTTCCTGTGGGAAGGGAAAACACCCAGGATAGCGTTGAAAAAGTTAAAAGCCAGCAAATCTATAGGCAGTGTACACTTTCCAGATTTTCTCTGGTATCACATGGCTTTCCTCTTGAAGCAAGGAGTGGCATGGTCTTTGGGCAGCACTCTTGACCAAGAACCTACATGGTTGAAAGTGGAGGAGCGATTGGCTGTTCCGTGCCCTGTCAATTTGCTCATGGGAATGATACATCCCAAAAATATCAAAGTGGGAAGTGTAATAATATCTACGCAAAGGGCATTCCAGTTTCTTCTCCCAGTCATTAAAAGGGATAACCCTTTGTCGCTCCTGCTGCCGATCTGGTTTAATGCTGGATTTAAAATCAACAAAGCCACATGTGCATGGCAGAACTGGCAAAAAGACAGTATCTGGACTCTAGGTCAGTTAGTAGAGGGCTCGTCCTGGAAGCCCTTTGTAGTTTTGCAACAAGAATTTGGCCTGCCAGCTCTAATGGTTACAATTGCAGCATTGTGTTGGTAATCTGAGAGTGAGTCCTGGGGACTTTTCCCAAATGTAGGGGTTACAAGGAATCATCGAAGAAATAGGGTCCAAGGCTGGAATGGATTTTATTCATTGTTTAGGGACCACTTTTCGCCATAAAATAAAGGTATGTTGAGTGCTTGGAAAGAAGAGACCGGATTCAGCATGGAACAACAGGCATGGAAATTATTCTGGGAGACTACTGTCTGGGCTTCCAGATCTGCTGCTCTCACCCAATCCATGTATTTCTTTGCTCATCGGGCATTTATTACCCCGGTCAGATTGGCTAACTGGAACAAGAAGGAGAACGGCCGCTGCTGGTCATGCCAAAAGGAAAAGGGCACTTTAAGACATATGATGCTGGAATGCCCTTACATTCAGAGTTTTTGGAATCCGGTATGGGCCAAAATCCAAATGGTCTTAAAATTTAATGCTAACTTGACATGGCATATTGTTGTGTTAAGAAACATGGCAGAGATTCCAACGCTTGACAAAGGAAATCTCTTTCTATTAAATTTCATGATTATGGTAACGTTAAAATTAATATTAGCGCACTGGAAAAACCCTGTTAAGTCAAGCTGGTTGGAATGGTGGAACCAAGTATGTTTATATGCCAAATATGAAAAGGCTCATAATAAATTTTCATGTTTAGAGGGTAAAGTGCTAACACGCTCCAGGTGGTCTGCTATAGATCAGTATACAGCCCTAGGTACTAATGATGGAGAATAACCAGATCATTATAAATACTAATGAGAAGCCCGCAAGTGCATCGGGGAGGGGGGATTAGATAGGATGTATTACGTTTTCATTGCTGGGTATGGCTGTATTTTGGATATACTTTGTACTTTTCTTTGACGTTTAATCTTTTGTTAATGGTATGATTGTAAAATGTAAAATAATAATAATAAAAAAGCAGCAGACCCTGCACAGATCCCTGGGGTACTTCACTATTCACCTTTTTCCTTTGGGAAAATTGGCCATTTAGTTCTACTGTCCACTTTCTATCTTTTAACCATTTCCTGATCCGCAATAGTACATTGCCTCCTATCCCATGACTTTTTAATTTCACCAAGAATCTCTCATGAGGGACCTTGTCAAAGGCTTTCTGAAAATCCAGATACACTACAGTGGTGTGAAAAAAGTCTTGCATAGTAGTGCTGAATTGGCAGTTTCCTAAGTGTCCCTCCAGGTCAGTCCAGTATGCTTGGGTTTTCTCCACCCACTTGTAGCTGAGGACTGAATATGACAGAATTCTGATGTCACTTTACAAGAGCTCCCTCTTCAGCCCCAGAACCCAGTCTCAGTCCTCAGCAGCTGAGTGAAGACCTTCTATATAGTGGACAGTAAAAATAAAAAAGGGAAAAGCAGGTTTGCTTATGGAGGCTGGAGGTCCTTCACCTTAATGGCGTTTTTGGATAGGTGAGGAGGGCAGTCAGTGCAGCCGGGCAGAATTACAGGATTGCACAGAGTAAATTACCTGGATGCCCAAAGCCCCCCCCCCCCCCAGCAGAAAAGTCCAGGAGTCTGTTGGCAACAGCGGGTGTGTTTGGATAACACGACTGCGGTGGCGTACATCAACTGGTAGGGGGATACAGGCAGTGTGACCCTGGTGGAGGAGATTCGGCCCCTCTTGGAATGGGCAGAGGAGCATCTGATGGTGCTTTATGTAGTGCATGTAGCAGGGAAGGACAACACACAGCTGGATTTCCTCAGTCAACACCGGTTGGACCTTGGAGAATGGGAGCTGAATGCGGCAGTTTATCACGACATCACAGTCCTCTGGTAAGTGCCAGTAATGGACGTCATGGCCTCCCTGGTCAACACCAAAGTGAGCCATTTTTACAGCTGGCACAGAGAACACATATCAGAGGGGCTCGACGCCCTGGCTCAACATTGGCCCGAGGAAGGGCTGCTCCCTTTTTTATTTTTCCCCAGAACTTGCTGTGTGTTAAACATTTTTCCTGTCCTTGCCTGCCTGAGTGAATCCTCCCCCTCGCCCCCCCCCTTGCTGAGGTATTGTGTAGCCTTCTTCCTGTTTTCTCCACGTGTGCATAGTCTGTCTTAGTTTGCTTTTCTCTGATCAGAGAAGAGCAGTACTTTTACAGAGCTCTGCTAGAGAGTGGATATTTGCCTCCTGGGACATCTTGCTGTGAGTTCTAGCTGTTTATTTAATTATTTATTGTTTGTCTAACTGTTTGTTTAATTAGTTATTGTTTGTCTTAGTGGTGTGCTAGTTCAGCCTTCTCAGCTATACTTACCTTGCCTCTCTCAACTAACTGGGCTTTGTGTGGTAGCCAGGTTAACTGTTCATTTTAAATTAAATCTCTCTCCCCAGAACCTGCTGTGTGTTAAACTTTTTTCCTGTCCTTGCCTGCCTGAGTGAATCCTCCCCCTCCCCCCCCCTGCTGAGGTATTGTGTAGCCTTCTTCCTGTTTTCTCCACGTGTGCATAGTCTGTTTTTGCTTTTCTCTGATCAGAGAAGAGCAGTACTTTTACAGAGCTCTGCTAGAGAGTGGATATTTGCCTCCTGGGACATCTTGCTGTGAGTTCTAGCTGTTTATTTAATTATTTATTGTTTGTCTAACTGTTTGTTTAATTATTTATTGTTTGTCTTAGTGGTGTGCTAGTTCAGCCTTCTCAGCTGTACTTACCTTGCCTCTCTCAACTAACTGGGCTTTGTGTGGTACCCCCCTTCCCCTGCTGAGGGTTCAGGACAGGGTACCTTGTAACTGCCCTCTTTATAGGCCTTATCTCCCTCCCTCCCTCCCCAGCACCCACCCACCCCTGGGGTAATTGTAGTTTTATAGGTACTTGCACATCTTAGAGGAAAGGGGCTGCTCTCAGGTGCAGCTCTTTATCCAAATCAGTCATACACGGAGGACCTGAGATTAATTAATTAAGCTTCAGGTACACAGGGTGTATTAGGGGTATTAGATAAACCTTTATTAGTATAAGCATCTACACCAATCCTTATTATATACAGAATTTAAAAGACCTAAACACAAGCTTTAAACTAAGATGCAGACAGAGGTCCAGCAACGAGATGGGGGTTCTCCGGTCTTTTGCATTGAGTGTCACATGTATGATTTTCTCCCAGTTGGTGAGAGGTCCTACGTATGCACTAAGTGCAAGGAGCTCTTTGCTCTCAGGGAACGAGTCCGTTCTCTAGAGGCTAGAGTAGCAGACCTGGAAGACATAAGAAAGACAGAGAAGTACATGGACGAGACCTACAGGGATATAGTCCTGAAGTCCCACCTCCAGTCTGGCAGCATCCCTGTTGCCATGGAGGAGAGAGGTCACGTGACAGGAGAGCATCACCCTGGTGTGGCAGGAAGTGATCCTGTAACTAGGACCTGTCCTCCAGGTGATGTAAAACCCTCTCGCACCGAGGACGTTTCTCCAGAGCCATGTCCCCATGAGGGGAGGGTCAGGACAGCTGTTATAGTTGGTGATTCAATCATTAGGAATGTAGATAGCTGGGTGGCTGGTGGACGTGAGGCTCGCCTGGTAACATGCCTGCCTGGTGCGAAGGTAGCAGATCTCACGCACCGCCTAGATAGGATCATAGATAGTGCTGGGGGGGGGAGTCTGCTGTCTTGGTACATGTTGGTACCAATGACATAGGAAAATGTGGTAGGGAAGTTCTGGAGGCTAAATTTAAGCTTTTAGGTAGGAAGTTGAAATCCAGAACTTCCAGGATAGCGTTCTCCGAAATGCTTCCTGTTCCACGTGCAGGACCCAAAAGACAGGCAGAGCTCCGGAGTCTCAATGCGTGGATGAGACAATGGTGCAAGGATGAGGGTTTTGGATTTGTTAGGAACTGGGGAACATTCTGGGAAAGGGGGGGCTCTTCCGAAGGGATGGGCTTCACCTTAATCAGGATGGGACCAGACTGCTGGCATTAACCTTTAAAAAAGAGATAGAGAAGCTTTTAAACTAGAAAATAGGGGAAAGCCGACAGTCACCCAGGAGCGCATGGTTCGGACAAAGGTATCCTTGAAGGATACTACCAAAAGCAGTGAGGTTCCAAAAGGGAGTATAGTAGCCCAAATGCCCTTGAGTAAGGAGCAGACAGAGCATAAAGATTCCAAATTACCCATGCCTACCAATAGCCAGATTATTATTAATAAAATACAGTCTCTAAATGCTTGTATGCCAATGCTAGAAGTCTAAACAATAAGATGGGAGAGTTAGAATATATAGCACTAAATGAGAGGTTAGATATGATTGCACTCTCAGAGACATGGTGGAAGGAGGATAACCAGTGGGACACTGGGATACCTGGATACAAACTATATCGTAATGATAGAGCTGATCAAATTGGTGGGGGGGTTGCGCTCTATGTTAGAGAGGGCATTGAGTCAGAAAGGATTAAAGTTTTGCAGGGAACAAAATTTGCTGTAGAATCTCTATGGATTGAAATTCCATTTATGAAGGGAAGGTGATGGCAGTGGGAGTATACTATCGACCGCCTGGCCAGAATGAACAAATGGATGATGAAATGCTCAAAGAAATCAAGGAAGCTAACAAAAGTCACAACAGAGTAGTAATAATGGGTGATTTCAATTACCCCGGTATCGACTGGGTCAGTGTCACAGCAGGACAAGCTAAAGAGATAAAGTTTCTAGATGAAATAAATGACTGCTTCTTGGAGCAGCTGATTCATGAACCAACCAGAGGGGAAGCCATACTGGACCTAGTCCTTAGTGGAACGCCAGATCTGGTGCAAGAAATAAGGGTGTTGGGACCACTTGGCAATAGTGATCATAGTATGATCATGTTTGATTTAATCAGTGGAGGACAGATAGTAAAGGAATCCACAGTACTACCTTTTAACTTTCAAAAGGGAGACTATGATAGAATGAGGAATATAGTTAGGAAAAAACTAAAAGGAGCGGTTCCAAAGGTTAAAGACTTACAGCAAGCTTGGGTGTTATTTAAAAATACTATCCTCGAAGCCCAGACCAGCTGTATTCCACACATTAAGAAAAGTGGAAGAAAGTCTAAACCATGCTGGCAGTTTTTTGAAGGTGAGGTCAGAGAGGCTGTTGCTGCCAAAAAAAGCAACCTTCAGGAAATGGAAAAAAGAGCCAAATGATGAAAACTGGAAACAGCACAAGCACTGGCAAGTTAAATGCAAAGCATTGATAAGGCAGGCAAAGCGGGAATTTGAGAAGAAACTTGCTACGGAAGCAAAAACACGAAATAAAGACTTTTTCAAGTACATTCGTAGCAAAAGGCCTGTGAGAGAGTCAATTGGACCATTAGATGATAGAGGGGTAAAAGGCGTAGTAAGAGGAGACAAGGCTATAGCAGAGAGACTCAATGAATTCTTTGCTTCGGTCTTTACTGAGGAAGATGTAGGGATGTTACCCAAGACTGAAGTGGTATTTAAAGGTGATACTGCAGAGGAATTGAGAGAAATATCGCTACACCGGGAAGATATATTACAACTATTTGATAAACTGTATAGTAGCAAATCACCTGGACCCGGATGGTATACATCCCAGAGTGTTGAAAGAACTGAAATATGAGATTGCAGACCTGCTATTGGTAATCTGTGAACTTTCATTAAAATCATCTGTAATACCTGAAGATTGGAGGGTCGCCAACGTAACACCAATTTTTAAAAAGGGTTCCAGGGGTGACCGGGAAATTACAGACCGGTGAGCCTGACGTCAGTACCAGGGAAAATGGTAGAAACCATCATAAAGAACAAAAATTACACAGCATGTAGATAGTCATGGCCTAATGGGAGACAGCCAACATGGCTTTAGACAAGGAAGATCTTGTCTTACTAATCTGATCTGTTTTTTTGAAGGTGTGCATAAACAGGTAGACAAAGGTGAGTCGGTTGATATAGTGTATCTGGACTTTCAGAAAGCTTTTGACAAGGTCCCCCATCAGAGACTTTTGGCAAAGCTAAAAAGTCATGGGATAGGAGGCAGTGTACTATTGTGGATCGGGAACTGGTTAAAAGATAGAAAGCAGAGGGTAGGGCTAAATGGCAATATTCCCAATGGAAAAAGGTGAATAGTGGAGTACCCCAGGGATCTGTACTGGGTCCGCTACTTTTTGACATATTCATAAATGACCTGGAAAAGGGAATAACTAGTGAGGTTATCAAATTTGCAGATGACACAAAACTGTTTAAAGTTGTTAAAACCCAAGAGGATTGTGGAAAACTGCAGGAGAATCTGGATAAATTGGAAGACTGGGTATCCAAATGGCAGATGAAATTTAATGTGGACAAGTGCAAAGTTATGCACCTAGGAAAGAAACCCACACTATAGTTACACGATGCAAGGCTCCACATTAGAAACCACCACCCAGGAAAAAGATTTAGGAGTCATCGTGGATAACATGTTAAAACCCTCCGCCCAGTGTGCAGCGGCGGCCAAGAAAGCAAATAGAATGCTAGGTATCATAAGGAAAGGGATGGAGAATAAAACAAAGGATATTATAATGCCTCTGTATCGCTCCATGGTACGGACCGCACCTTGAATATTGTGTGCAATTCTGGTCACCGTATCTTAAAAAGGACATAGCGTTATTAGAAAAAGTACAGAGAAGAGCCACCAAATTGGTGAAGGGGATGGAAGGCTACTCCTATGAAGAGAGGCTAAAAAGGTTAGGGCTCTTTAACCTGGAAAAGAGACAGCTGAGAGGAGATATGATAGAGGTCTATAAATTAATGAATGGAGTGGAACGGATAAACGTGGATCAATTGTTTACGCTATCAGAATATAGAAAGACTAGGGGACATGTAATGAAGCTACAGGGTAAACTATTTAAGACAAATAAGAGAAAATATTTCTTCACTCAACGTGTAATCAAACTCTGGAATCTGTTACCGGAGGATGTAGTAAGGGCTGTTAGTATAGCTGGGTTTAAAAAAGGTTTGGACAAGTTCCTGGAGGAAAGGTCCATAAACCACTATTAAAAAGGGACCCAGGATATCAATGCTTGACCCAGTACAAGCATTGTGGAACCTGTGTCTTTTGGGGATATTGCTAGGTACGTATGACCTAGATTGGCCACTGCTGGAAACAGTATACTGGGCTTGATGGACCTCAGTCTGACCCAGTATGGCATGTCTTATGTTCTTATGTTCTTATGTTCTATGTCTTTCTACTGTGGGTACTCATCGGTTGCATCCTACAGCAGATCGGGGCTCACAACGGACTGGTAATGCTGATCGCTCTGGATTGGCCATGGAGACCCTGGTATGTGGACTTGATTCATCTTCAGATCGATCAGCCTTGGAAGCTGCCCGAGAGAGTCAACCTGCTCTCGCAGGGGCCCATACTGATGCCACAAGTGGATTGATTCTCACTTACAGCTTGGCTCTTGAGCAGGCGCGCTTGCAGAGGAGAGGTTATACCTCAGCAGTCATAGCCACCATGTTGAAGGCCAGGAAGTGTTCAACTTCCCTAGCTTACGTATGGCTCTGGCGAGTATTTGAGGATTGGTGTTCCCAGAGGGACATTTGTCCATTCTCCTGTTCTTTGCCAGACATCCTTTTGTTTTTACAGCACTGGCACTAAATTTGTTGAAAGTACAGCTGGCTGCCCTCTTGTGGGGCTACAGGGGGCAAGTGTGGGGTCATCTGGATTGGTCCGGTTCCTTAAGACATTGAAGGTTCCATGATGGAACCTTAACTTAGTACAGTCTGCCTTGATGGAGGCACTGTTCGAGCCGCATTTGAGAGCTTCTCTCAGGGACCTGACATTGAAGGTGGTATTTCTGATGGTGATTTGTTCAGTGCGACCGATTTCGGAGCTGCAGGCCCTGTAGGGAGCCGTTTTTGTGAATCACCACTGAGAAAGTGGTACTATGGCTGGTGCCATCCTTCCTTCCTAAAGTGATCTCTCGGTTCCATTTGAATCAAGTAGTTTTCCTAACAGTGTTTGCCACATGGGGCGGGACCATGGAGGAGGAGCAGCAGCTTCATCTGTTGGATTTGTGCAGTGTGTTGCAATAGTATCTTAAACACAGAGTCCTTCCATAAGTCGGAGCAATGGTTCATGCTCTTTGATGGTCCCTGAAAGGGTGAGGTCACCTCTAAGGCCTCCATAGTGCATTGGGTTAAACAGAGCATCTCAGTAGCTTATTTGAGTAGTGGGCAGGTGGTACAGCCAGATCAGAGCTTATTCTACTAGATCGCAAGCGGCTTGCTGGGCGGAGTACAGTCTGGTGCCCCTGGCAGACATCTGCCAGGCGGCAACATGGGCATCACTGCATACCTTTATGTGGTACTATCACCTGGATCTTCAAGCAGCACAGGATGCGCATTTCAGGGCTTCAGTGCTCCAAGCAGGACTCACAGGTCCCTCCCATTCTTAGATACTGCTCTGCTACGTCCCATGCATACTGGACTGCCTGGAGGGACGATTAGGAAGGTGAAATTAGATCTCACCTGCTAATTGTCTTCGCTCAAGTCCATCCAGGCCAGTCCAGGACCCAGCCGATTAATAGGAGTTCTTATGCATGCAGTTTCTGATGGAGCGAGTCCACGTGGCTTGGAAGAGTCTCTGGAACAGTAAGCACAAATGCAGCACTCCGAGGGAGCCCTTTTTGGGTTTCTAATTGGGGTGGATGGTTGGAAATGGATATATCTTTTTGTGCATTCAGCACATATCCTTCCTTTCTCTGTACATCTGTACATACTTGGGGGTTGGTTGACTCAGTTTAATAAGCATTCCTTTCTGGTAGCATTAGTTACGGCCAAGGCTCTTAGGGCCAGTAAAGTGGTGAATCAGTCGAGTCTGCTTTGTCAGTGGAAGACTGGGCTCTGGAGCTGAAGAGGGAGCGTTTGTAAGGTGATATCAGAACTCTGTCATATTCAGTCCTCAACTGCTAATGAGCGGAGAAAGCCCAAACATACTGGACTGGCCTGCAGGGACTCAAGGAAAGACAATTAGCAGGTAAGGTCTAATTTCGTCTTTTAGTTGTTTGGACCACAGGGACAAAATGCGTTACAGTTTACAACCCCTTCTACATGTTATTTTTCCCCTTTTGTCTTTTGTACAAATCTGACAAATTTGCCCTGACTTGCACATTCTTTTATGATTGTTTAATGCCCATGTTCATTTGGTTGTGAATCTGTGTACAAAGATGCATTGTGTGCCCAAAAGGTTGCTGTGTTTTCTATTCCATGTATGTTGGCAGTGTGCATGTTTTCTTCTTAATTTCATTAGGTAGCCTTGAAAAGGGCTGTTTTTTGTTGTTGATGGCCATTAGTAGTTGATGGGCCAGCCCTTGCTCTCTTTCTTACCAGACGACATCTGTCTGGCATGGAGTGGATCAGTCTGATGAGGTTTTCTGACGTTATGATGTCATTCTAGCAGGGCCGGCCCGTCCATTGAGCAAGAATGTTTTTTGCACAGGGCCCCGCGTTTCAGGGGGCCCCGCGCAAAGAACATTCTGCTTTTTTTTTAAATTACATTTTTAAAAAAAAACCTGTCTCTGGCTGCTGCCGCGTCCGTCGCAGCAGCGGCAGAATGGCGTGTCCCGTGGGGCCCCTTCTCCTCGTCGAGCCCTCTGCAAGGGCTTTCAGATTCGCGAAGGGAGAGTGCTCCCTCGCGTCTCTGTAAAGCCCGCAGGGGCTAATGGGAAATTTCCCATCTGCCCCTTTAGACGCGAGGGGCTGATGGGAAATTTCCCATTAGCCCCTGCGGGCTTTACAGAGACGCGAGGGAGCACTCTCCCGTCGCGAATCTGAAAGCCCTTGCAGAGGGCTCCACGAGGAGAGGGGGCCCCGCGGGGACACGCCATTCTGCCGCTGCTGCGACGGACGCGGCAGCGGCAGCAGCTAGAGCCAGGTTTTTTTTTTTTTTTTTTAAATTTGCCGGAAGGGAAGGGCAGGGGGGGGGGGCGGTTGGAGGCTGTCTGGAAATGGGGTGAGGGGGGGTTAGGACTGAAAATGTACAAGGGGGGGGGTTAGGACTGAAAATGTGCAAGGGGGGGGGTTAGGACTGGAAATGTGCAAGGGGGGGGTTAGGACTGGAAATGTGCAAGGGGGGGTTAGGACTGGAAATGTGCAAGGGGGGGGTTAGGACTGGAAATGGGCTGGAGGGGGGGTTAAGGCTGCTAATGGGCTGGGGCTGATGAGGCTGACTGGAAATGGGCTGGGGGCGGTTAAGGACTGGAAATGGGCTGGGGGGTTAAGACTGGTAATGGGCTGGGGGGGTTTAAGACTGGTAATGGGCTGGGGGCTGATGGAGGCTGTCTGGAAATGGGTGATGGGGGGGTTAGGACTGGAAAATGGGCTGGGGGGGGTTAAGACTGGTAATGGGCTGGGGTTGATGGAGGCTGACTGGAAATGGGGTGATGGGGGGTTAGGACTGGAAATGGGCTGGGGGGGGGTTAAGACTGGTAATGGGCTTTGGGCTGAAGGGGGCTGTCTGGAAATAGGGTGATGGGGGTTAGGATTGCTAATGGGCTATGGGGGGGGGGTTAGGACTGCTAATGGGCTATGGGGGCGCTAGGACAGGAAAAGGGCTGATGGGGAGGGGTTAGGACCACTGTTCCCTCTAAGCTGTGCGCGTGTGCGCGCGCACACACCTCGCCGAGCGAGCGCACATACTTTACAACAAAGCGCACAAAAATTTTGATTCTGATTCTGATAGAAAACAACACAGACATCTTAAAATTTAAAAGTTTTTGTGTATTTACTGTTTTCACAAGTTCTACAATATTTTCTAGTGCAATCAATGTGGTGTACATACTGTATTCTGACGTATAGTCAAATTTTAAAGTATATAACTCCGAGTGTCGTTATGTGGCGCACAAAAATTTAACCTTCCTTCAAAAGCTGCACAGCTGATATTTTATGCGCACACAGCCTACAGAAAATTAGAGGGAACATTGGTTAGGACTTGAGGTGGGCTGATGTGGTTAGGACTAGTAATGGGCTGTGGGCTGATGGGGGGGGTTAGGACTGGCAATGGGCTATGGGGGGCTGACTGGAAATGGGATGATGGGGTTAAGACTGGAAGTGGGCTGATGGGGGTTAGGACTGGTAATGGGTTATAGGGGCGTCTTAAACTGAAAATGGGTTGATGGGGGGGCTAGGACTGGTAATGGGTTGGGGGATTGCTATGACTGGAAATGGACTGAGTGGACGGGGAGGCTTGAACTGCAAATAGCTGATGGGGAGGGAGCTTGGAATGGAAATGGGCTGTGAGGGAAGGGAGCTAGAACTGAAAATGGGCTGATGGAGCAGCTAGGATAGGACTGGAAATGGGCTGTTGGGGGGAGCTAAGATTGGAAATGGGCTGTGGTGGGGGCTTGAATTTAAATGGACTCATGGAGGGGCTAGAACTGGAATTATGCTCATGGTGGGGCTTGGACTTTAATTGGGCTGATTTGATGGGGAGCTAGGATTTGACATTGGGCTGATGGTGGGGCCTAGGAAATGACTAAAATGGGCTGATGGGGGGCTGGCTAGGATTGGAAATGAGCTGATGAAGGGACTCAGACTGAAAATGGATGTGGGGGAGCTAGGACTGGAAATGGGTTGATGGGGGGCTAGGACTGGAAATGGGCTGATGCAGGGACTAGAAGGGAATGGATGCTGGGTGAGACTGGAACTAGAAGGGAGCTGATGTTGGGGGAGGATTAGAATGGGATGGGGCTGGGAGAGTAAAAGGGAGAGGGGAAAAATATTTTGTGGGGGAGGGATGAAAAATCTACAATTGGCCGGGTATTGGGAGAGTAAGTGGGGAGGGAGGAGGGAGGGCTAAAATTTGAGTGGATGAACCAGAAATGAGGAAAGAGCAAAAGGATAAAGATTAGTAATGTTAAAGCAGATGTAGAGAGAGAGGATGGAAAGAAAACTAGAAGAGAGAGAAGAAAGGACAAATGGACAGCAGACGATGGAGAGTTAGCAGAAAACATGAAGAAACCAGAAGAAAGTGGCTGGAGCAATTGCCAACTGAAAAAAAATGCACAAAGGTAGAAATATATCTCTTTATTTTGAATTTATTAACTGGAATATGAAAGCTCTGGGAAATGTGCATCATTAACGTCTGCGCTTTGTTTGGTACAAGAGGAAATTGATTTATAGTTTTATTTCTACAGTGTTGTTGTACATTCCAAGTTTGGCTTTTGGGGTTCCCAGTTTAATTATTGCCTTCCTTTTTCTAAATTTCTATTCCTGTTTGGTGATGGTCTATGTTCTGCATGTGTAACTGAGCTGAGGTATTCTGTTTATGTAATTCCTATTTGACATTGCCACTTGTTCTCTTTTCCCCAGTAGTCTCTGAAATGTACTGGTTTAATATTTGCAGTGTTTCCTTTTGATAGGTAGGGTCTGGTGCTTTGTGAGTCCTGGTAATGCTGTCAGGATACAGCGGGTTTGCTATGGGTTCTAAATGGGCAGCGTTTGTAGTAGTTCCTAATGTGCCTGGCGGTTGGCACTGGATTATAGTAATGTAGAAATCTTTTAGTCTTTCTTTATCCGTACACTCATTAAGAGACATGTTTACTAAAAGTTAGTGTATGGTAACATTATGCAAATATTTATGCAAATAAGGCCACTTATGCAAATGAGGCCCCGCACCGAGTCTCCGCACATGGCCCCGCACCCCCTTTGGGCCGCCCCTGCATTCTAGGATGAAATCAGTGACTCAATCAGCTCTCGCTTGGTGCACTGCTGCTTCTTGGCAATCTCAACTTGATACCTTGTACCAAAGATTCTCAATCGGGTGATTGAGCTGGCCAGTCCATTTATTTTATTCCAGTCGGCAACAGTTTTCTCTCAGTGGCAAGGTGCATTGTCATCCTGGAAGAAATGTCTGCCAGGAAACAGTTGCTCGGCTGATGGCAGCATGCACTTCTGCAGAATTCCTATGTATTTCACTGCATTCACTATGCCGGAGATACTCAAGCCCTCTGTTTTGTACTCTTCATGAGGAACCTCCTCACATAGCTTTTGCCCTGGTCTTCCAGAATGCAGAACATGTTTTTGTCACTGAACAGAACTTTCTCCCAGTCAGCCTTGTTCCATTTTGAGTACTTGGATGCCCACTCAATGCATCTCTTCCTCCGTTCCACCATTAGAAGCAGCTTCCTCTGCACCTTACAGCCCTTCAACCCTTACTCCAAGAATCACCTCCTCACAGTGGAAGTGCAAACTGCAAAGGAACACTTCTCCTTCCATTCCTACAGAAGCTCAAGGGAGGTTAGCTTGCAGTTGCCGAGCGATGTCCTTATGAAATCCCTGTCAATCCTCTTGGTTGACTTTCTAGGCCAAGCGCTACAATATTGTTCCTGCATATTTCCCATCTCCTTATGCTTCTGCAGAATGCAGACAACCATGCTCTGATTACAGCCTGACTTTTGTTGCAATCTCTGTGCTGGAATACCCTTCCTCTGCAAAACCACCACCAAGACCCTGTCCTGCATTGATAGAAAATGAGACCTCTTCACCATGCCTGGACATTGAGTATCAGATACGATACACACCAGATGATCCACATTAAATTCAAACACTGTGTGCCGCCAAAGTACCATGCACTGATTGGCTATCAAAAATGACTTCCTATTGGCTGAGGAAGCGCAGTATTCTATTGGTTCATTTCTATCCCGCTTTGACAGAGAATTCAGTTGATCATACCGGGACATCGTTTCCTCAAGACAGACATATAAAAGTTCACCGGCAAGTCATTTTGCATGCAGAAATGGCTGCCAAATTAAATTTGCAACAAAACAGTCTATAATAAGCCAGGATTCTGCCACAGAATTTGGAAAGATTGTCAAAATAAAGATGAGAATAGCTTGATCATGCAGCCTATGCAAGACCTTTGGACACCACTGTATATCAGTTGGCTCACCTTTGTCTACCTGTTTATTCACACTTTTAAAAAATTATACCAGATTAGTAATCTTAGATGCTGGACCAAAGCTGCCATATGGCCTAGTAGCTGGAGAATAACGCGGGCCGAGGCCATCCTGTGCCAAGAATGTTTGGTGCCGAGGTCGTTGAGAGTCCCGGTTCTGTCTACGGGAAGGTAAGCCTTGGCTATGACGGTGTCTGTGTACGCTCCGATGAAGGAAATGGGGATGGCTGTGCGGGAAGGCACACGCATGCTCAGAGAAATCCAAAAGGATTTCCCTCAGCTAGGGATTAGCCCT
The DNA here is from genome assembly GCA_033557465.1 of Ichthyophis bannanicus. Taxonomy (NCBI): domain Eukaryota; kingdom Metazoa; phylum Chordata; class Amphibia; order Gymnophiona; family Ichthyophiidae; genus Ichthyophis; species Ichthyophis bannanicus. Next base: position 36,426,182 of record CM066047.1, on the reverse strand, counting down.
ACATGAAGGCGCCATCGAGGACCAGACCTGTAGCGTGTGCCTGCATTACCCCATTTGTCTGCAGAGAACTAATAGGCATCCAGCCAGTACTGAAGATAAGGGGCCCGATATTGAACTGGGCAGGCTGTGTGCTGCTCTGGCACATAGTCCTGCTCGGTGACCCTTAACCTGGCATATTCAATGCCACTGAGACGGCTGTGAATATCTGGGGTCATCGCACATGCCCGGGAGCCATTGAAGCTGACCGGGTAGCAGTGATATTGCATTGCTGCAAGGTTAGCTTCCACAGGTAAAACTAAGCCAGCTTCTGCTAAGCCTAGTTTTACCCGCTGATCGCTAACCATGTTCCAGTGATGCACATTACATCTAAGTTTTGGTCCTTTATGTAGTCCAGTATAGTGTGGAATTTGTTCCGAATATAACGGGCATTAATTAACGCACACTTAAGAGTGCTATGCTGTGGATTCTTGTCAGAGACTCTTTGGGTAGGGTTATAGGGTTTATTTGAACTGACCTTCATGATCTGCTCTGCGCATTCTGGTGGATGAATGTATTTTGCATATCACATCTGCTTCTTTGTATAACTGGAATCAGTTGTCTTGTTTTGAGGAGTCTGGGGTCTCTGGCAGTTATGAATGGTGGTTTGAGGAGTGATAGTGTAAGAAAGGTAAGGGCTAGAATGTTCTTATTCATTGTGTATGCTTTCCTGTAAGGGACTTTTAATAGATGATTTTGTTGTGTCCAGAGAAGTAGGAGAGGCCACCGAGTTGTTTGGAGTTGAGATCTCTATTATGGGGTTTGCTTCCTGTGTGCCTCATATGTGTGGTTTGCCTTTGACAAATGTTGAGTTACATTGGGTAAGAGGTTTGGTCAAGTGTCCTTCTAGGTACTTAGCATGCTTCTGCAGGTGGTTGGTGTGCAGTACTTGTCGTGATGAAGGAGTTGGTGGATTGCAATAGGGGCTACTCTCAGTGTAGGGTGATATACACACCCTACACACCCTGCACACCCTACACACCCTGCACACCCAAATTTATGACCCAATTTAACTGTAAATTTCCAGAGGTAATTTATCTTTCTGTATATAGCTTGTATATAGTTTACCATGTTGTCTCCAAGTTACTGACCCTGTTATAATGTAAGCAAAAGACACTGTTATAATGTAAGCAAAGGACTGTTCTAATGCGAAATTTGTTATCTGTAAACCGCGCTGATACCAAAGAGCGCGGTATATAAAAACTGTAAAATAAAATAAATAAATAATATACATAGGGTGAGAATAAGGTGATGTTGATGTGTTGAGAAGAACCTACCTTTTAGGTTCCCGCCCACCCTACCCCTCGCCCCACCCACCCCAGGGGCTACATTACCTATATAGTGGTCACATACGTGCCATCTATCGTTCCTAACCTGGATTAAAAGCCACATCATCTTCATCTTCTCTTCTTCTTCTTCCTCTTCTGGGACTGCATAAACATGTCGTGTATTCAGTGCAATAACTGCGGTACTTTCATTCCAAGACGAATCATTTGGAGCCTAAGAGCTTGTCCTATATGCCTAAAGTCAGCCGCCATGCATGAAGAACTGACTCTACTAAGGAAAGACCTAGCTGCCATGCATAAAGAAGTGTCTCTACTGAGGGAGGAACTGGCTACAATGAAGCGCACCTCTTCTAGGTTACAAACTGAACAAAGTCCACCACCGCTCCCACAAAGAATCAAACGCACCAGGAACAAATGGATCACAGTGGGTTCTGGTAGATTGCGACCAGTAACACAGACACATCCTGTACATCAAGAGATATCCCTGCACAATGCCTTCTCTGTCTTGGCTAATGAGGATGCCCAATCCAAAGAAACTGAAGGGCCCTTAAATGAGTCAGACAATGCCCAATCCCCTGCTAAAGCACCAAATATGAAGAAAACTTCACCAAACAGAAAAACTACTACTACTTGGAGATTCCATCATCAGAGGCACCAACTTGGGAACACAGTTCAAAGGAGAGAAGATAGTCATGTGCTTACCAGGCTCTTCAGCCAGCAGGAATACAAACCAAGTTGTTGAATTACTTAGCGCAAAAAGTGAACACTCCGAACTTGATGTTATTATCCACTTAGGCACAAACGACCTGGCTAGGAACAGTGCCTCCAAAGCCCAAAAGGACTTCCAATCTCTGGGAGAGAAACTCAAGTGCATTGTTAACACTGTTGCATTCTCAGAAGTTCTACCTGTTCTTGGTAAGGGGACAAAAAGGCTGCATCGCATTAACAGCTTTAATACATGGCTCCAGACCTGGTGCAAACAACAAGGATTCAGATTTATTGGTAACTGGGACAACAGATGGACCAACAAGAGACTATACTGTGCTGATGGACTACATCTCTCTGTTGCAGGGAAAAGAATCCTAAGTGAAAAATTCAGGCAGTATGTGGATATGCATTTAAACTAGGAAGAGGGGGTGACGGATGTGGAAGGTCAACATCTGCATGCCACCCCCAGCAAAGGCAGAACACCATCAGAAACAGCCACACTTTTAAACCACACATCAAAAACATGTGGGAAGAAGTAGGCAGAACAAAATCAATGCAAAATTCACACAAGCCAGGAAAATGCTGGAAAGCAATGAGCACAAATGCTCGAAGCTTAGCCAACAAAATTCCAGACCTGGAAGCCCTAATTGTGGAAACGAATTTGGACATTGTGGCCATTACAGAAACGTGGTTTAATGAATCACACGATTGGGATATAGCCATAGCTGGCTATAATCTATTCAGAAGAGACAGAGAAAATGGAAAAGGAGGAGGAGTAGCCTTGTATGTCAAAAGCAATATTGAAGCTACTGAAATGCAGGGGACATGGGGAAAAGAAGAAGCGCTCTGGATTGCGTTGGAAAGAGGAGATGGCATTGTCATCCATATTGCTGTAGTCTACAGACCTCTGACTCAAATTGAAGAGAGAGATAACGAATTGATTAAAGATACTGCCAAGATAGCAACAAAGTGGGAAGCGATCATATTGGGTGATTTTAATCTACCTGATGTGGATTGGATTACTCCTTCTGCACATCTGGAAAGAAGCAAAAAAATTGTGGATGCTCTCCAAGATGCATTATTTAGACAAATGGTGATGGAACCAACCAGGGAAAGCTCAACGCTGGATGTAGTGCTCACCAACGGTGATAGTGTGTCGAATGTCTGCGTGAGTGCCCCCGTGAGCAACAGCGACCATCACACAGTGTGGTCTGAGATAAAAGCCATGGTACAGGCCAATCATAGCAAGCTCAAAGTCCTAAACTTCAAATACACTGACTTCAATAAAATGGCAGAGTACTTAAAGGAGGAGATGACGGGGTGGAAGGAGATAAAGGAAGTGGAATTGCAATGGGCTAAACTAAAGAAGGCAATAAAAGGGGCAACAGATAAATATGTAAGAAAAGTAAATAAAAACAAGAGGAGAAGCAAACCTATTTGGTTTTCCAAAGAGGTGGCTGCTCAAATAAAGTCAAAAAACACAACTTTCGCAAAATTCAAAAGCTTGCAAACAGAAGAACACAGAAATGAATACAGGATCCAACTCAGAGTATAAAAGAGTAATAAGGATAGCAAAATCAAAGGCAGAGGAAAGGATGGCTAAAGATGTTAAGGGTAGCAACAAAACTTTCTTCAGGTATATTCGGGAAAGGAAGAAGATCAGAGTTGGAATTGCAGGACTCAAAAGTGCTGCGAAAGGACTCGTGGAAAGTGACACTGAAAAAGCGAAATTGCTAAACAAATACTTCTGCTCTGTTTTTTACTAAAGAAGATCCTGGAGATGGACCAGCTGTGACTCCCAAATATAAAAATGGGAATGAAGTAGATACCACACCATTCACAGAAGATGAGGTGTTAGAACAACTTGCTAAACTGAAAGTGGACAAAGCCATGGGACCAGATGGGATACATCCCAGGATACTGAAAGAGCTCAGAGAGGTTCTTGCAGGACTGTTAAAGGATGTCTTCAACAGATCCTTGGAAACAGGAGAGGTTCCTCAGGACTGGAGAATGGCTGATGTCGTACCTCTACACAAAAGTGGTGACAGGGAAGAAGTGTCAAACTACAGGCCCGTGAGCCTTACATCGGTGGCGGGAAAAGTAATGGAGGTGCTCCTGAAAGAGCGAATAGAGAACTTTACTCAAAACCAATAGGATGCAAGATCCGAGGCAACATGGTTTTTACCAAAGGACGGTCTTGCCAAACAAATCTGATTGAGTTCTTTGACTGGGTGACCAAGGAACTAGATCAGGGGCATGCGATGGATGTCATCAACCTGGATTTCAGCAAAGCCTTTGATACTGTTCCTCATAAGAGGCTTGTCAACAACTTCAGTAGCTTGGGGATGGGCCCCAAGATGGTAAACTGGATTAGAAATTGGTTGACTGACAGACGACAAAAGGTGATTGTACATGGAGCTCACTCGGATGAGAGGAAGGTGATTAGCGGGGTGCCTCAGGGTTCGGTCCTGGGCCCGGCACTGTTCAATGTATTTGTGAGTGATATTGCTAAAGGACTGAATGGAAAAGTCTGTCTTTTTGCAGACGACACAAAAATTTGCAACAGAGTGGACTTCCCCGAGGGAGTGATTAACATGAGGAAAGATCTACAAAAGCTGGAAGACTGGTCTAATGCTTGGCAACTACGATTTAATACGAAAAAGTGCAGTGTCATGCACTTGGGTAGCAGAAATCCAAGGGAAATGTACGCGATAGGGGGCGAGAGGTTGGTATGCGCGGTTCAAGACAAAGACCTTGGTGTGATTATCTCTGATGATCTCAAGGTGGCAAAACAGTGCGACAAGGCGGTGGCAAAAGCCAGGAGGATGTTGGGCTGCATACAAAGAGGGATTACCAGCAGAAAGGAAGAGGTACTTATGCCACTGTACAAGTCACTGGTGAGGCCTCACTTGGAATACTGTGTTCAGTTTTGGAGACCGTATCTTGCAAAAGATGTAAAAAGACTGGAAACAGTTCAGAGGAAAGCGACCAAAATGATTTGGAGCCTGCGTCAGAAGCCTTATGAGAAGAGACTTGAAGACCTAAATATGTACACTTTGGAGGAGAGGAGGGACAGGGGAGATATGATTCAGATCTTTAAATACTTAAAGAGAAATGATGAACAAACAAACCTCTTCCAAAGACGGGGAAGCTGTAAAACTAGAGGGCATAACATGAAGCTTCAAGGTGGTAAACTGAAAGGCAATGTCAGGAAATATTTTTTCACTGAAAGGATGGTGGATGCTTGGAATGCCCTCCCAATGGAAGTGGTGGGGGCAAACACGGTGACAGAATTCAAGAAGGCATGGGACAAACACAGTGGATCCCTTTACAGCAATAGGATAAAAACAACATAAACGGTACCATCTAACTTCTGAACCATATAACATCTCAACAAATAGGGGTGTCCTACATGGAGTGGTGAGTTTACCCCTAAACAAAGACATGGGGAGGGGTGGCCTGCACAGAGCGACAGGTGCACCTACTCTTGCCATCTTGCTGGGCAGACTAGATGGACCATGCTGGTCTTTATCTGCCGTCATTTACTATGTTACTATGTTTTTAGGTCATTGCGGTGAAGGTTGGTATTGTACACAGTTTCCTCTCGGGGCAGTTTTTCCAAATAGGTTAATTTGCAGATACCACAACAGTTGTGAATCTCACTTCTAAGCCAGGTATGTGGAGTATGGAATTAGTCTCTCCAGTGTAGCTGGGGTTGTAGTAATGAGCGGTGCTTGTTTCATGAGGATGGTGAGTGGCAGCCTGACGATTCCTGTATTATATCTTCGTATACGGTGGCGTTGTTCCTCTGCGATTGTTCTTCCAAGGCCCTGGTTATGAGGGTTTGAGGCTCTTGTTCTACTTTGGCCCGTGCCTAAGGGCCACGCCAAAAGACCCTCTGGTGAGGCTCTCAGGTATAGGCCTGCCAGGTGCGGGCATGCCTCGGGACAGGCTTTCTTTGTAAAATTCTTCTCTGCTGGTGATTGGCTGCTGCAGGGGGGGGGGGGGTGAGAGGGGAGTTCCTGCTCTCACCCGCCGGTCCCGGCTCTTTATGCGCGCATCAGGAGAGGCTTTCTTTTTATAATGAAGACTGTAGTTCCTTCCAGGGGTGTCCCAAGGGTTTCTGATGCCCCAGGCAGAAGCCCCTACCGCGCTGCCCCTCCCCCAACTGCTGCTGCAACCCCCCCCCCCCCGATGCCACCAGCATCCCCCCTCCTGTCACTGCTTCCCGAATCCATCTTCATATCTTGCGGCAGCCCAAATCTGTTTTGAGTTGCTGCTGCTGCTGCAAGCTGAGAGAGCTGGATTCGGGTCACGGCCACAGGCAGTCGGGCCGCCCACCAGGATCTGGCACCCTAGGCAGCCGCCTAGTGGATGGGCCAAGAGTTTCTGCCAGCATTGATCTTCTCAGCTTTGGGGGGAGTTTGGCTAGCACTGGAGGCTCCTGACTGGAGCAGCAGCACAGCCGATGCTTCAGTGCCGTGGTGGGTCTTAAAATACCCACGTACATGTGCGCATTCATGGCCTGCTGCTCCTAACCCTCCAACGCAATGTCCTGTCAGAGATGGGCAGGAGCAGCAGACCGTGACAGCATGCTTACGTGCTGGGTTTTAAAGCTCGCCGCAGCAGCAGGACTCACTATGCCGTCAACCAGGGTCTGCCTCCCTATGCGACCACCTAGTTCACCTATTGAATGGGCTGATCCTGTTGCTAGAGCTTCTCCATGACTTCCCCTGCTGTGCTTTTAACCAGTCAGGCTACTTCCTGCCGCCTGGGTTGCCTGCTCTGTTTCTCTCTTAAAGGTGGCTTCTGATAAATAAAGCTTTAAGGAAACCTGGTATCCCTTCCTTAGCTAGACCCCTATAGTTTCTTATGGTTGGGGCTCTCAGCCACCTGTGAGAGCTCATCCTAGTGGCAGGAACATGGAAATGCCCTGATATGAACCTTTGCAGATTCTGAGGGCTCCTCCTAGTGAAAAGAGCATGGAATTACCCTGATGTCCACCTTTGCACTCATAGTATGTTACCAAATTTCTAAAGGATCATTCACAAACCCTCAATTACAGCAGAAAAATATTCTCTCCCTATTCTCTCCTTACCAGAGTGTATGATCAGGGGAAACACACACACTCTTCTCTATCACAGCAGAGAAATATTCTTTCCCTACACCATCTGTAAAAGGTTGTTCTGTGAGACCACATTAAAAACAGATGCAAAAAGGAAGATATTCATATTGGATATGTGAGATTGTTTCACATTTTTTTTACCTGCATTGCGACAGAGTTTTTCATGTTCTGAAATCAAGCATGGAAACAAAACAGTTAATAAAACAGATAAGCACAGACATAGAAAGATTTAGAAATGCACAGTGTTAAGTACCACTTGGATATACTTCAGAATAAAAAACTTACCAACTTCCACAGAAAGAGATTCTGCATAAAAAAGTGTAAAAGATAAAGGTTACAACTCTTAGTTTATAACAAGTGGGGAAAGCATGCAGAGCATGGTTCATGGAATACTTTCCATCCCCTGTGTTTGTAGGTGTGTGTGTGTGTGTGTGTGTGTTTATATCTGTTTTGTTTGTCTCTTATATGTTTTTTTATGTGTATATATATTTCTGTGGATTGGTGTGTTTGTATGAATGGTGTGTTTCTGTGTCACTGCATGTGTGCTTGTATATGTGTCTGTGCATGCTTGTGTGTGTGTGTGTGTGTGTGTGTGTTCACTGTGTGACTGTGCTCGGGAGAGGAGATAAGGGTGCAGAGCTGTTACACACGTATGACTGCATAATTGCTGTGTTCCATTGAATCAGTGTTTACATGCTGCAACTGCTGAAATATATTTTCCCATAGAAATGCATTGAGGCAATTTTGGGGGAGGGGAAAGTCCTAATTTCTCTTCCATCTCCCACAACATGAAGAAACTAAACTGGTCCAACACAGGAACTTCCCCCAGCTCAACCCCTCCCTTCCTGTGACTAGAGCAGTATTTCAGTGCTCCGCCCCACAGCCTTACCATTGGCTAGATCCTACCCACAGTCTGTGACAAGGGCAGCATTCCAGTGCTCTGCCCCCACAGCCTTACCATTGGCTAGATCCTACCCACAGTCTGTGACTAGAGCAGTATTCTAGTGCTCCACCCCACAGTCTTCCCATTTGGTTGCATCCTACCCACAGTCTCTGCTGCTAGTTACGTTGGAAGCAGGCAGGGCAGCTCACTCACACAGGGGGGAGTATGAGAGAACTGCAGATAAAGGTTTTAAACTCTGAAAGATGTCCAGACATGATAGCCTTCTGTCTAGCTTACAGAAATTAATGCAAAAATAAATAGAATCATGAAACAAAGCCAGACAGTTGTTAATCCTAACCTCATGAGGGCTGCGGATGAAGCAGTTGGCAGGGTGGTGGTACAATTGTGTGTGAGGTGGGGGTGTTTGCAAGATGGGGGGCAATTGTGGGTGGGAGGGTAATTTTTTGGGTGGGGGAGTATATGGTGTGGTGGAAGTTGGCAAGGTAGTGGGACAGCTGGAGGTAGTTTTTGTGGGTGGGGCAGTTCACAAGGTGGTAGGGCAGTTGAGAAGTATTTTTTTAGCAGTAGGGCAGTGTGAGGGACTATAGAAAATCTGAGTGGGAATAGGTTTTTGTGGTGGGCAGTTGACATGTCAGTGGGTCATTGGGGGGGGGGGGGTAGTTCACAGAGTGGCAGGGCATTTTCAGGAGGCATTAGGTTTTCCAGTAGGTCAGTTTGCGTGGTGGAGGGGCAGTTGGGAGTAGTTTCTGAGGGTGGGGCATTTGCGAGGATGCCGTTTTTAAGAGTGGTGGAAATTGTAGAGTGGTGAAGCAGTTGTAAGAAGTTGTTTTCTTGGGATGGCATAATTTACAGAAAAGTGGGACAACTGTGGTGGGGTAATTTTTGGAGATGAGGATAGTTGACAGGAGAGGTTATTTTTTCCCAGTGGCGCAGCTTGCGGGGTGGGAGTATATTTTGGGTGAGGCAGTCAGCAGGGTGCTGGGGCAATTGTAGGAGTTTGTGTTTTTAGAGTAGGGCAGTTTGCAAGGCACTGTGGCAGGGTAGTTTTTTGGAGTGAGGCAGTTGTGATAGGGTTAGTTTTGGTGATGTGGGTAGTTGACAGGGAGGTAGGACAGTGTGATGTGGTCTAAAGATTTAAGATCAGCAGAGGTGTTCAACAAGGCTGCATACTTTCCCCCTAGCTGCTGAATTTATATGCAGAACAAATCATCAGAGAAGCAGGACTGTATGAAGACAACAGAAGTGTGAAGCATTCATTATATGGAAGGGGGCAAGAGCGGCAGGCTGTAACCGTATGTGTGTGGACTCGTCAGTGCCTGAGGTGAAGATCGGTGGAAGGCAATTGCCTTCACTATGCTGATGATACCACATTACAGGCTGAAAGTGAAGACGATCTTAAATATTTGCGGTTAGCATCAGGGTGTGTTGGGGGTGGAGGAAAGGGCTAAAGGGGTAGCAGCGATTTTTGATGTTACTGCTTAGCCCTCTGCATCTTAAAGATAGGCGAGGTTCTTCCTCACCTATCTTTAAGGCACAGGGGCTAAGCAGGTAGCATTGAAAATCACTGCTACCCATTTAGCCTCTCAAAAATTGGTCAAGTAACAGAGTGATGAGCTATCAAAAACACTAAAACACACTCTATCCAAACAAACAGTGTTCTTATGAGAAAAAGTGGATAATAGTTAATCCTCCACACATATTTTCCTTAAATTTCTTTGTAACATCAATGTACCTGGGAGATCTCAGAACTATCGTGCTGCTCAATTGACATATATGACTTGTAAATAGTCACTAAATCAGTTGCCCATTTTGCATCAATGACCTCCCTGGGTAAGGAACACCCACAAAATCCATAAAAAAACACAGCATCACAACAGCATTACTTAGTTTCCAACTTCAGCTCATGCAGTCAATCTGAAGCCCCGACGCTTCAATCAAACACTTCGCAACCACCACAGCTTCATCAGGGGATAGGTGCCAACTAATAACAAAGAAACCAAAAAGCACTGTACTAAAACCCATACATATCCATCATACTCATAAAAACTAAACATGTACTAACTACTAGACACATCAAAATTCTAAATAGCAAATCATGCCGCTAAACTCCAAACTTCGGCTCTGCTTCAACATGGCCAATCAACTCCCAAACGCCGCACATGCGAAAATTCCAACCCAGAACTCCTCCTTAAATACAACTTATCAGTGACGTCAATGGTATCTTCATCAGAGAAACTCCACCACCCACAAAAGGGAATCTATTAATCAGACACAAACACCCCCGTCTATTTGCATATTCAAACCTTCTGGCATTACCGTACGTACAGAAAAAATCCAACGTTGTTCACAAAGAAACAACGATTGCTCCCTAGTCTTACCATCCCTACCAGCTAACACTTCATCAATACAAAAACAACGCAAATCCATAAACGAATGCTCCAAATCCAGGCAATGCTGCACTAGGGGAGTCTCCTGCATTTAGCCTCAGCAGTTCCGGGCGCGTCCAGCCAAACACGGATTTTCACTTTCATCGCTGAAGAAGTGAAAATCTGCGTTAAGGGGGGGGGGGGGGGGTGTCGGTGGGCAGGCTAAGCGCCGATGCCGTGCATAGCCTGCCTAGATGACAAATCGGGCCCATAGTCTTAAAAAGGGTCTGCACCATGTGACGAAGACAAAGATCCTGACAAATGAAAAAAATCAATTTCATCCTTGATGGAGAATAAATTGAAGTAGTGGACAACATTAACCTGCTTGGATCAATAATTAATAAAGAAGCAACAAGCAGTCAAGAAATCCGACAACGCCATGCTCTTGGCAGAATGGCTACGAAGGACCTGTTGTTGCTGTTAAGGGCCGTCGAGCCAGTGTCGACTCATGACGACCCTCTCGATAGTTGCCCTAAACTATGATCGGTCTTCAGTCAGGCAGCTCATTGTTGATAGAGTGGCATCCATAGCTGCTGTTTGTTTATTTATTTATTTAGATTTATATAGCGCACTTTTAGGATCAGCGCGGTTTACATAGTAACAACTCGATACATTGAACAATACAATTTTAACTTACATTGAACAGGTATAAAGAACAATTGTATAGATCCATCTCCATGAACAATAGATACATACTGAAATACCTTAGTGTACAGACCCAATTCTTCCCAACTGTCTGCCCTGCATTCCCTCCGCAACCCAACCTAACTCTTTCACACAGCCAGTTCCACCCTCCAGTGAACATACCCCCTATCTGCTGTAATATGTCACCCACAACACTGATGCATGTAAATTATCTGTAACCCCAAATAATCATCCAAGTTTAACACCCTTGTTCAATGTAAACTTTTATTGTTGGTTCATGCTGTATGTAAACTGCACTGAATCCTATGATAGGGTGGTATAGAAAACCTGTTAAATAAATAAAATAAATAAGTAAATCTCATTGCCAGTCTTCCTCTTTTGCATTGACCTCCTACATTGCCAACCATTATGTCTTTCTCTAATGATTTCTCTCTTTGATTGATGTGTCCAAAGTATTAAAGTCGAAGTCTTGTCATCAGAACTTCTAAGGAAAGCTTAGGTTTGATCTCCTCTGGTACTGACTGGTTTGTTCTTCAGGCAGTTGATGATATACACAGTGTTCGTTGACAGCATTACTGTATAATTCAAAGGCATCAATTTTCTTCCCTTCTATCTTTTTCACTGTCCAACTTTCGCATCTTTATGATGCTATAGAAAATACCATGGTTTGTATGGAAAGATACATCTCTGCTCTTAATAATGTTGTCTAGGTCCTTTATGGTCCTGCACCTTTACCGTTAAGAAGACAAAGATCCTGACAATTGGCAAAAGCAATAAGTTCATTGAAAATACCATGGCTTGGACAAGTCAAATCTTTGTACAGAGAGAGACATCTCTGCTCTTGAGAATCTTGTCTAGGTCCTTCATACCCATTCTGCCAAGAGCAATGCATCGTCAAATTTCTTGACTGCTTGTCCTTACTTCACTGATGGTTGATCCAATAGGTTAAAGTTGTTAATTATTTAAATTTCTTCTCCAACAACAATGAACTTATTGATTTTGCCAATTGTCAGGATCTTTGTCTTCTTAACGGTAAGGTGCAGGCCCATAAAGGACCTAGACAACATTATTAAGAGCAGAGAAGTATCTTTCCATACAAAGCATGGTAGTTTCAATAACATCATATGTACGCAAAAACTGGACATGAAAAAGAAAGACAGGATAAAAATTAATGCTTTCGAATTATGGTGCTAAGAAAGAATATGAGTGTACACCATGGATTGCACAAAGAACAAACAGTCGGTACTAGAGGAGATCAAACCTAAGCTTTCTTTAGAAGCTCAGATGACAAGACTGATTTTTAAACTTTGGACGCATCATGCCAAGATATAGATCATTAGAGAAAGACATCATTATCGGCGAGGTTGAAGGTTAACACAAAAGAGGAAAGCCAGCAATGTGATGGATCAATATAATAAAGTCGTCTATGGATGCCACTCTATCAACAATTAGCCGCCTGACTGAAAGCCAAACACCATTTAGGAAAATTATCTAGAGGGTCTCCCTGAATCGGCACTGACTCAACAGCCCTAAACTACAACAACAACTAAGTCACTAAGCCATGGGGCCAGAGCTGTGGCCCTGTTTCAAGCCAGCCTTGATGTATGATTCCAGATTCGGTGGCAATGCTTATTTTTTGCTACCACAAACTCTACTGTTATAACCAGGGGCGGCCCAAGCGGGGTGCGGGGCCATGTGCGGAGACTCGGTGCGGGGCCTCATTTGCATAAGGGGCCTCATTTGCATAAATATTTGCATAATGTTACCATACACTAACTTTTAGTAAACATGCTGAGTGTATGGATAAAGAAAGACAAAGATTTCTACATTACTATAATCCAGTGCCAACCACCAGGCACATTAGGAACTACTACAAACACTGCCCATTTAGAACCCATAGCAAACCCACTGTATCCTAACAGCACTACCAGGACTCATAAAGCACCATACCCTACCTATCAAAAGGCAACACTGCAAATATTAAACCAATACATTTCAGAGAATAACAATACATGAACCTACTGGGGAAAGAGAACAAGTGGCAATGTCAAATAGGAATTACATAAACAGAATACCTCAGCTCAGTTACACATGCAGAACATAGACCATCACCAAACAAGGAATCACAATTTAAAAACAGGAAGACAATAATTAAACTGGGAACCCTAAAAGCCAAACTTGGAATGTACAACAATGTAGAAATAAAACTATAAATTAATTTCCTCTTGTACTAAACAAAGCACCGACATTAATGATGCACATTTCCCAGAGCTGGACATATTCCAGTTAATAAATTCAAATAAAGAGATATCTTTGTACCTTTTGTGCATTTTTTTTCAGTTACAATTGTTTCCAGCCACTTTCTTCTGGTTTATTTGTGTCTTCTGCTAACTCTCCATCGTCTGCTGTCCATTTGTCCTTTTCTTCTCTCTTCTAGTTTTTTTCCATTCTCTCTACATCTGCTTTAACATAATAATCTTTCTCCTTTTCCTCTTTCCTCATTCCTATTTCATCCACTCAAATTTTACCCCTCCATCCTCAATCCCCACTTAGTCTCCCAATACCCGGCCAATTGTAGATTTTTCTTCCCTCCCACACAAAATATTTTTCCCCTCTCCATTTCACTCTCCCAGCCCCATCCCCTTCTAATCTCCCCCAACATCAGCTCCCTTTTAGTTGCAGCCCCACCCAGTATCCGCTCCCTTCTAGTCCCCACATCAGCCCATTTCCAGTCCTGGCCCCCCATCAGTCCATTTCCAGTCCTAGCTCCCCTATCCATTTCCAGTCCTATCCGAGTCCCTTCATCAGCTCATTTCCAATACCAGCCTCCCATCAGCCCATTTCTAGTCCTTTCCTAGCCCCACCATCAGCCCATGTTAAATCCTAGCTCCCTCCCACTCAGCCCATTTCTAATCCAAGGCCCCCATGAGCCTACTTCTAGTTCTAGCCCCTCCATGAGTCCATTTCAATCCAAGCCCCCACCACAGCCCATTTCCAATCTTAGCTCCCCCCAACACCCAATTCCCAGTCCTATCCTAGCCCCTCCATCAGCCCATTTCCTGTCCTAGCTCCCTCCCCTAAGAGCCCATTCCAAGCCCCCCTTCCCATCAGCTATTTGCAGTTCAAGCCCCCTTCCACTCAGCCCATTTCCATTCCAAGTCCCCCTCCCCATCAGCTATTTGCAGTTCAAGCCCCCCACTTCCCCTCAGCCCATTTCCATTCCAAGCCCTGTCCCCATCAGCTATTTGCAGTTCAAGCCCCCTTCCACTCAGCCCATTTCCATTCCAAGCCCCCTCCCATCAGCTATTTGCAGTTCAAGCCCCCTTCCACTCAGCCCATTTCCAGTCCTAGCAACCCCCCTAACCCATTACCAGTCCTAGCCCCCCATAGCCCACTCCCAGTCCTAATACCACCAGCCCATTTCCAGTCCTAATCCCCCCTCACCCAATTTTCAGTTTAACCCCCCCCCCATACCCATTACCAGTCCTAACCTCCCCATCAGCCCACTCCCAGTCCTAATCCCACCAGCCCATTTCCAGTCCTAATCCCCCATCACCCAATTTTTAGTTTAAACCCCCCCATAGCCCATTACACAGGTACACTAAAAAAACTTTTTTTTAAACTGCCTCTAATGTTTCGATTGATTTTTACGTTTTTTGGTGCGCTGAATCCAAATCTGGTAACCAATTTGCTCCATCACGTACAGATTTTTTGCTACATTGGGTTAGCAGTTTGAGGTGAACGTTTTTCAGATTGAGTGCGATCGAGATAAAAGTTTCTTGGATGAATTCTTTATACTAATTGTTTAGTAGTTATTCAAATAAGAATAAAGAAAATTGTAACAAGGCAGCACATAAGAATAGAGTAATGTCAACAAAAACACACTGTGATGGTAGCAAAATTGTCTGCACTTAAAACAGCCACATACATGTGCACAAACATTGAGCATATAAGAGCGAGGTTAGACACAAAGCAAAGCAAAGAAATGTGCAAAAAATGTTGTACAGGTATGTATGTAAGAATAGGAAACGCAAACCGCACCATTGCAATACATGAAGACAAACACCCGATGGTGTGAAAATAAAATTCTAATAAATGAGATCCGACACTGTGGTAATAACTAGCAAATTTTTATTTCAAAGTTTAGTAAAAACACGATATATGTCAACACAGTTTAGATTTTAAAGTCATTCTTGGGTCAATCAATCTCCTGGTGGGCCCGTTTCTTCTTCCCCCGAATGCTTCTCTTGGTGCGCTGCTTGGCGTATTTTTCATCTGGGGTTTCCCGCAGCAGCAGCCAGCAGAAATCAGCCATCATAGTGGTGTTCCATCTTCCTTGGTACCTTCTCTCTGCGTCCTTGATGTCCTGGTGAAACCTTTCACCTTGTTCTTCACTGTACGCCCCCAAGTTTTCGGGAAAGTAGTTCACATGGGAGTGCAAGAAATGGACTTTCAGGCTCATGTTACAGCCTTGTTCTTTGAAGGCATTGAGCATCCTGGCAACAATATCCTTATAGTTCTCATCCCGCCTGTTCCCCAAGAATTTGAGAACAACATCCTTGAAGGAATCCCAGGCTTCTTTTCCTTCTCAGACATCGTTTCAGCGAATGCTCCATCTGAAATGAGTTTCCTTATATCAGGGCCAACAAACACTCCTTCCTTTAGCTTTGCTTCAGAAAGTCGGGCGGAACTTTGAGCAAAGGTACCGAAAGCACTCACCATCTTTGGAAGGGACTTGATGAATTGCTAAATGAGACCCAACTTAATGTGGAGAGGGTGGTAATAGAATTTTATCACGAGGTACCAAGCTCTCATGAAGAACATTTTTCTCACCGGGTCTCAAATACTCCCGAATTGGCCAGTCTTTTTTCCCCCAGTGTAGGTTGCGGGCCCGGCTATCCCACAAGCAAAGGAAGCAGGGATATTTGGTGAAACCGGATTGCTGCCCTAATAGCAGCATGGATAGAATTTTAAAGTCTCCACAAATCATCCACTTATGCTCATCATAACGAATCTTCTGAAGAATCAGGGCCAAATTCTCGTATTTTTCTTGGAGAATAACAGAGGTGAGCAATAGGAACTGAAGCGAATGTGTTTGCCATTATGAAGAAGAACACCTTTTATGCTGTCTTTTGACGAATCAATGAACAGCCGCCATTCAGCAGGATCATACTTGAGTTTAAACTTTTCCATCACTCCGTATATATCGTTGCAAAATACCAAATCTTCCTCTTTGCTGAAATACTTCAAAAATTGTGTCTCGCGGTTTGCGGTACCAATAAAAAGTTGTTCCTGGTGACAATAGATTTTTCTGTTTAAGCCGAGAACCTAGCAGTTGGGCAGCATCTTTTGGGAGTCCTAAATCCCGGACTAAATCATTCAATTCAGCTTGAGAGAAAAGTTCAGGTTTCGGATCTGGTTCAGTTTCAAACTCGGAAAGTACTGGAACTCATCGGGAAAAGCCATCTGATGAGTCTCATCATGATCAGAACCGTCCACACAAATATGATCCAAAGATTTTGGTGGTTCAGGCACAGGTACTTCGTTGCTATGAGGCATAGGCCTAATTGCTGAGGGAAGGTTGGGGTAAATTATTACGTTCTTATTTTTTAAGTTGTATCCCTTCACAATGCAAGAGCAAAAATAGCAGTCACTGCTGTGGTCTCTTTGTTCATGCCACATCATAGGTATTCCGAAACGAAATGCTTGTTTTTTACCTTTCATCCATAAGCGTAGATCTTCCTCACATGTCTTGCACACTTTGTGAGGAGCCCACGGTTTGTCTTGATCGCCTAACTTCAAACCGAAATAGGCGAAATATACTTTTTAATAAATGCAGAAATGTTCCTCTGCCGCTTTTTCACGGTATATTCCCCACAAATAAAACAAAAACTGTCCGGAGAGTTGACGCAACCTCTGGCTCTGTGAGCCATCACAAATACACAGCACTGCAAACTACAACTGTAGTGAACCACTTCGGAATAAAGCTGGATTACGACTGAGCAAACAAAAGGTAATAATGAACTTGCAAGAAACTGAAATTTGACAGGAACGTTCATGTCGCAACCACTGTGTTTGAGCGAGCGAACGAGGCGAGGCGAACAGGAAAGAACATGCGCCAGCGCGAGTACTGGATTTAGCCCCCCGCCTCCCAATTGTCCTGTTAATGTATAAAATGAATACAAAACACTCTAAAATATCATGAGGGAATGTTTCTACCGTAGTTAGTTAACCATTACAACCTCTATTTTGGGCCAAGAAAATAAACTGCAGTCGGCTAAAAAGAAATTATGTGAACATTCCTTATATGGGTAAGAAATCTAATTTTGCAAGAAAACGTGACGTGATGGAACATTTTGGCTATTTTTCCTGGATTCAGCACCCCAAAATCTATAGGAATCAGTTGCAAAACTGGAGGCAGTTTTATGGTAGTGTACCTGTGTTACCAGTCCTAACCCCCCATCAATCCACTTCCAGTCCTAATCCCATCAGCCCATATACAGATTTAGCTCCCCCATAGCCCATCACCACTCCTAACCCCCCTCCCCCAGCCCATCACCACTCCTAACCCCCCCCCAGCCCAGCCCAGCTCAGCCCAGTCCAGGGAAAATTAAAAAAAAAAGAAAACCTGTCTGCTGCCACTGTCGGGGCCGCCGCGGCAGAATCAAGCATGCCGCAGGACCCCCCTGTGCCCGGCAGAGCCTGCCCTCCCCTGTAGCAGCTCTCTCTTTCAGCTGCAGTCAGACGCGCCGGCTTTCAGAGCGCGAAGGGACTAGTTTCCCTTTCGCGACTCTGTTAAGCCCGCGGGGGCTGATGGGAACTTCCGATCAGCCCCCGCGGGCTTAACAGAGCAGCGAGGGAGAAACTCTTCCCTCGCGCTCTGAAAGCCGGCGCGTCTGACTGCAGCTGAAAGAGAGAGCTGCTACAGGGGAGGGCAGGCTCTGCCGGGCACAGGGGGGCCCCGCGGCACGCTCGATTCTGCCGCGGCGGCCCCGACAGCGGCAGCAGACAGGTTTTTTTTTTTCTTTCAATTTTACTTTTAGAAAAGAATGTTTTTTGCGCGGGGCCCCCTGAAACGCGGGGCCCTGTGCAAAAAACATTCTCGCTCAATGGACGGGCTGGCCCTGGTTATAACGAGTCTGCAGCCCAGCAGAAGGAGCTGTTGATCTGGTTGCCAGGAAAGCATACTTTTATCAGAGAGGTGACGTATCAAGATATTTTAAAGTTATGCTTGTTTGCCAGCTGCCATGCTCATCCTTAACCTTTGGGGTGGAAAATTCTCTTTCTCCCTCTCCCATCACCACGATGGTGAGTCCTCAGCAAAAGTTTGCTTGGAGGCTCCTCACTTCAACTTATGCCACTGCTTGTGCCTCTCCATCTGCACCCCTTCCTGCCCCAGGCACCAACACTTTCTGGCAGCAATTCCATTTGCAAGACTCTGTGGCCAAAAGCCCAACCCCACCTTATCTATAGGGAGTCTGGATATATTTGTTTATTATTGTTTTATTTTGAAAAGTAAATTGAAAGGTCTTTAAAGGTTAACTAGGCAGTTGCCTAGGGTGGCAAGTTCGGGGGTCGGGGCAAAGAGCAGAGCATTTAAAGCTAAACTATTAATTTTGACAGTCAAGGAGGGTGTAAGCTTAAGGTCTGCCTAGCATGCCAACACCATGAACAAACTTCCAGGGGCCAATCCTGGTCCCAGTGATAGGAGAGCTGGACCCTTTGCAGCCTGTGATAGCTTTATTTCAACCAAATAAGAATGACCCGATACCACTAAACCTGAGCGCTTGAAACCACACCGGTGTCTCCCCCATCCAACAGGAAGAGAGACATTTGCAAGATATATAAAAATCATAAAATATGAGGATAATGGGAAACTGGAACTGAAATAGTTTTAGCCAAGGTAAATAATAAGAAAATTACTTACCATAATCTGCAGAAAGCTTTGCTGCAAGGAAACAAGCAAAGGAAGAATGAGAACACGCAAACAGAGACATCTAAAGTACAGATTTACTTCTTCTGCTGATCTTTCCTTGTAATTGAAGAATTGAAAAAATTGTTGGGTCAGTATTCATTCCGAGCGGCAAGCTGATTTTCAAATGCCAACAGAGTCCTGCTGGCAATGACACCTGTGGGGGGTAATTTTAAAACTAGGTGCTGACTTATTGCTCATTTTCATGTGTATAATTTACACGTATTTTGTAAAGACAACTACATACATATTTGACATTATAAAACGAGGCGCAATGAGTTAACCCATCCTTAGAGCTGGTACATTACCGAGCCTACTTTTAGCAAGTACATGTGTAAATTCTAGTGTTGTATAACCAGTGTACAAGCTTGCTCGTGCCGCCTACACTGGGTCCAAACCCCACCCGTGTGCCTGCCTACAGTACAGGTCTGTGTGATGCAAAGGCGTATACTTTTGTACTAGCTGTTTTTTTAAGAGGTCACTGATGTGCATAAATGACTAAAATACCACCATTTACCTGTGTTGTAGGTAACAAACTAGACATCTCCTTAAAAAATGACCCTCATAGGGGATAATGTTATAAATATTTTTGTGCAGAAGATATCATTTTTTTTACAAGGGTAAATAGGTTCTTCCCAAATGAAGTTGCACTTAAAAGGGCAGATAAGCAAGCCAGTGCAAACGCATACAGAAACCATCAAAGAGGTGGAATTGGGACATAGCATAGGTGGAGGAAGAATTTACATGTGTCTTTTATAAAACACAAGGATACGCCAGTAAAGAAGGCCCTGTTTTAATAAAAGAGCATCAAAATAGGCGTCTTCCTGCTCACTTAACCTAGGTGTCCTGCTATAAATCTACCCTCATAATTGTGATATTCAGCTGCTATACTTCTGGCGGGGTCTATGCAGATGTGAAAGACAGAGGAGAGATGGGCATCTGTTAGTAGCATGGCGACCCTTTCACGCATACTCAGGGGGGCCCGTGTCGCTCTCTTGAACGTTTCTTGAAGAATTAAAGTCTAGCAGGTGATGCTGGATGACGTCACTCAGACATGTGGCTCTACCTTTGGTTTGTCCTCGGAGAAAATGGCAATATTCAGCTGCTATGCACATAACTGAGCAGTTTAATTTAGGAGCCTGTTCACCTCCTCTCTTTTCCTGTGTGTTTCCTGGGGGATGGCTGGGTTCAGTGGCTACATTACCTTTTTCTCTGCGTTGCTTCTTTAAGTGGTAAAGAAACAGCCCAACCAGCAAACTGCCCATAATTATCACACACGTCAGGATAATGGAGAGAGACACCAGCCAACGGGAAACCCGCTGGAAAAATGTATCTGAAAATGACAGAAAACCAATGTGACCTTTAAATTATTCCAGGATAGTGTGATTCTAATTTGAGTGGTATCTGTTGGTAGCAGTGACATGCTGTGGGGCCCCAGCTGCGTGGCAACACCGCTGAAACGAAGTACAGTGCTGATCTCTCAGATTTCCAACAACGCAACTCAAATTTTTACACATATATTTAAAGATTAATATTTCAGCATGACTCTTAGCACATTTCTTAGATTTTGTTATCCAGTTTACAAACAAATGTCTCCTCGCATAATATGGGACGTGAGTTCCTCTTGGATTAACTGCAAAAGCTCTCCATGGGCAGACCCTAGGCCTTAGCGAGGCAGGAACAGCACTCCAGTATCGGAAAACGGAAATATACCAGAGGATGGCACACAGACATGTTCTCCTGAGGTAAGGAAAAACATGAGGTTAATAGCCTTTTGTGAGGCCCTGCCAGTTTCATGATATAAGGTAGATTTCAATATATGAATACTTCCAGCCCAATACACAAAGGCACCTATCTGGTTAGCAGTAATGGTTAACTGGTCAAGTTTCACTAACAGCTATTTTCAGCACCACTATACGGATAGCTAACATAAGAACATAAGATCATAAGATATGCCATACTGGGTCAGACCAAGGTCCATCAAGCCCAGTATTCTGTTTCCAACAGTGGCCAATCTAGGTCATACGTACCTAGCAGTTTCCCTAAAAGACACAGGTTCCACAATGCTTGTATTGGTTTATGGACCTTTCCTCCAAGAACTTGTCCAAACCTTTTTTAAACCCAGCTACACTAACAGCCTTTACTACATCCTCCGGTAACAAATTCCAGAGTTTGATTACACATTGAGTGAAAAAATATTTTCTTTTATTAGTCTTAAATAGTTTACCCTGTAGCTTCATTGCATATCCCCTAGTCTTTATATATTCTGATAACGTAAACAATCGATCTACGTTTACCCGTTCCACTCCATTCATTAATTTATAGACT
This sequence comes from Ichthyophis bannanicus, assembly GCA_033557465.1. Classification (NCBI taxonomy): domain Eukaryota; kingdom Metazoa; phylum Chordata; class Amphibia; order Gymnophiona; family Ichthyophiidae; genus Ichthyophis; species Ichthyophis bannanicus. The sequence continues at coordinate 36,404,752 of CM066047.1, read as the reverse complement.
TCTATCATATCTCCCCTCAGCCGTCTCTTTTCCAGGTTAAAGAGCCATAACCTTTTTAGCCTTTCTTCATAGGAGTATCCTTCCATCCCCTTTACCATTTTGGTGGCTCTTCTATGAAACTTTTCTAAGAACTCTATCTCCTTTTTAAGATACGTCGACCAAATTGCACACAATATTCAAGGTGCGGTTCTCACCATGGAACGATATAGAGGCATTATAATATCTTTTGTTTTATTTTCCTTCCTTTCCTGATCATACCTAGCATTCTATTTGCTCTCTTGGGCCGCCGCTGCACACTGGGCCGAGGGTTTTAACATGTTATCCACAATGAGCTCCTAAATCTTTTTCCTGGGTTGTGGTTCCTAATGTGGAACCTTGCATCGTGTAACCAAGTTTGGGTTTTTCTTCCCTAGGTGCCAGAACTTTGCACTTGTCCACATTAAATTTCATCTGCCATTTTGATGCCAGTCCTTCTAATTTATCAAGATCCTCTTGCAATTTTCCACAATCCTCTTGGGTTTTAACAACTTTAAACAGTTTTGTGTCATCTGCAAATTTGACAACCTCACTCGTTATTCCACTTTCCAGGTCATTTATGAATATGTCAAAAAGCAGCGGACCCAGCACAGATCCCTGGGGTACACCACTATTCACCTTTCTCCACTGGGAAAATTGGCCATTTAGCCCAACCCTCTGCTTTCTATCTCTTAACCAGTTCTTGATCCACAGTAGTACACTGCCTCCTATCCCATGACTCTTTGAGTTTTGCCAAAAGTCTCTGATGAGGGACCTTGTCAAAGCTTTCTGGAAGTCCAGATACACTATATCAAACGACTCACCTTTGTCCACCTGTTTTTTCACACTTTCAAAAAAACATAACAGATTAGTAAGGCAAGATCTTCCTTGTCTAAAGCCATGTTGGCTGTCTCCCATTAGGCCATGACTATCTACATGCTGAGTAATTTTATTCTTTATGCTGGTTTCTACCATTTGTCCCAGTACTGACGTGAGGCTCACCGGTCTGTAGTTTCCCGGAACACCCTGCTTCGAACCCTTTTTAAAAATTGGTAGTTACATTGTGGGGCTGATCTTCCAAATCTTCAGGCTATTAACAGCTGATTTTAATGATAGCTTCACAGATTACTATAGCAGGTCCCTGCCAATCTCCACTAGTTTAATGTTCTTTCACAACCCTTGGATGTATAATGCATCCATCGGCGCCCAGGTGATTTAGCTTACTCTTACAGTTTATCTAATAGCCTTGTAATACATCTTTCGTCCCCCCGATGTAGTCGCATTATTTCCTTCAATTACTTCCGCACCTTTAAAAACCACTTCAGTCATGCGGTTGTAACATCCCTACATCTTCCTCCAGTAAAGACCGAAGCCAAAAGAATTCATTCAGTTCTCTCTAGCTATCGCCTTGTCTGCCCCTCGTAGTGCCCTTCCCTTTAACTCCTCTAAAAACTCTATATCATCTAAATGCGATCAAGCCAACTGACTCTCCCTATCACAGCGGTTGTTTTTGCCTGCCGGAATGTACTTGAAAAAAATCTTTATTTCCGCGTTTATAGCTCCACAGCAAGCTTCTATCTCATAATTTCTCTCTTTGCCTTACGTTATCAATGACCTTGCATTGATTTGCAAGTGCTGGGTGCCTGCCTTTCCAGGTTTCGTGACGTTGTTGCTCTTTGTTTTCCATTCATTCCTGAAAGAATGCTTTTTGGCAAAACCACAGCCCTCTCTGACGCTCACCTTTAAACCATGATGCGCAGGTTTTACTGCTGACTTACTTTCCCTTCCACTTTTCTTAAAGAGCTGCTGGAATACAGCTGGTTCGTAGGGCTGCCAAGATAGTATTTTTCAACAACACCCAACCGCTTGAATGTAAGTCTTTTAACCTTTGCTAACTGGCTCCTTTTCCAGTTTTTACTTAACTATTTCCTCATTTTATCATAGGTCTATACTCCCTTTCGAAATTTAAATAAGCGTAGGTACTGTGACGATTTTCGTTACTAAACTATCCTTCCTCCATTAATTAATTCAAAGGCCGATCATGCTAATGATTCACTATTGCCAAGTGGCCCCAACACACACTTATATCTCTATGCCACTAGATTGGTTGAATTCGCCGATAAAGGACAAGGGATTCTATTTTTTTTTTTTTTTTCTTTTATATGGATTCCCCTCTCGGTCGGTATCAATGAGACCAGCTGCTCCAAGAAAGGCAATCATTATATGTCATCTAGGAACTTTATCTCACTAGCATGTCCTGCCGCTGACACTGTAACCCAGTCGCATACCGGGAGTAATTAGGAAAATCACCCATCTACTTAGTACTAGCCCCGGCTGCTTAACTTTTGTTAGCCTTCCTTGATTGCTTTGAGCATTTCATCATCCATTTGTTCATTACTGCGCACGGTGGTCGTATAGGACACCCCACTGCCAACGCCTTCCCCTTTTTACATGGAATTTCAATCCATAGAGTATATTCTCCCCCCATGACAAAGATTTGGTTTCCTGCCCAAAAAGGTTAATCCACGTTTCATGCACTCAAATGTCCTCTCTAACATAAAGCGCAACCCCGTCCACCAATTTGCATCAGCTCTATCATTATACGATATAAGTTTGTCACCCAGGTATCACAGTGTCCCCACTGGTTGTCCTCTTTCAACCAGGATGTCTCTGATATTCCAATCATATCTAACCTCTCATGTAGTGCCCCTATATATTCTAACTACTCCACAATCTTATTCTTTTAGACTTCTAGTATTTGCATACAAGCATTTTAAGAGACTGTATTTTATTCATATTAATTTGACTATTGGTAGAAATGGGTAATTTGGGATGTTTAAGCTCTGCTCTTCGCTCCATTACTCATAAGTGAGGGCCATTTGGCGCCCTACTTTAGCTCTTTTTTGGAACCTCTCTAGCCTTTTTTGGGAGTATCTCTTCAAGGATACATTCTTCCGAACCATGCCGCTCTATTAGGCCGACTGTCGGCTTTCCCATAGTATCTACTGTTTATTAAACGCTAGCTCTATCTCCTTTTTAAAGGTTTAATGCCAGCCAGCCCTCGGCTTCCATCCCGGTTCAACGTGATAAGCCCATCCCTTCGGAAAGAGCCCACTACTTTTCCCCCGCCTGTTCCCCAGTTCCTAACAAATCCCCCCAAAAAACTTCATCTCTGCACCATTGTCTCATCCACGCATTGCAGACTACTCCTCTGGAGCTCTGCCTGCCTTTTGCGGTCCTCAATGTGGCCCGTTTGGGGGAAAAGGAAGCATTTCACCCCAGGGAGAACGCTACCCTGGAAGTTCTTGGATTTCAACTATCCTCATACCTAAAAGCCTAAATTGAGACTCCAGAACCTCCCTACCACATTTTCCTATGTCATTAGGGTACCCTGACATGCTTACCAAGACAGGCAGACGCATCCTCGCACAGCACTAGTAGACGGGGGACCTATCTCAACGCTACGCACAGATGGCTTAAAGGACATCAAAAGTGAAATCTCATAAATGTCTATTCAGACTAGTTATCTATATTGGCGTGCTGAAAATCGCCTTTATACCGTATTAGTGCTGGGGGCTAGTCTGCTCGTTGACTGCCATATTTTTTTTGTCAGTTCGTGAGCTACTATCTTGAGA
>CM066047.1:36331577-36400602 GCA_033557465.1 Ichthyophis bannanicus | reverse complement strand
GACATGGCTCCCTGAAAACAGATACAGTCTATCTAAAACCAACTCGAAAAAGAGAACTATGATACATTTCTAACAACACTACCCCAACAAAAAAGGTGGTGGAGTTCTAATGATGCCAAAAAAAACACCTACACGGCAAGCCACTCCACATCAACATTATCAATACTAACATAGACACAGATTGATAAGAATCAGCCACATAAAAATTTGCTTAATATATAGACCCCCAGACAATAAATCAGATTGGCCCTGGATTCTGCTATTGAACTCATCAGTTTCATCTACTGACCAAAATCCTGTTAATCATAGCTTAGGTGATTTTAACCTTCCGTCACTCCCAACACTAGACTCTAAATTATTCTTCTAGACACCATAGCAGACATAGAGTACCATCAACTAGTTACAACTTGCAACACATATCAAAGGAATAACACGAGATTTGGATTCTAACTTCCCGCAATACTCTTCAAGCTAGTGCACTCTAATTCCATTGAATGCACAGAGACACCTTGGTCTGATCATTTCTATCATCAAAATAAATATCCCATATCCCATCCCCATCATCAATAAGTACATATAGGAGTACTCCCACTACAAAATTCAAAAAGTTTACTGAAGACAAACTTCCTTGACTTAACACTCCCCTACTTCTTATCAACATCTAATCTGGATGATACTGTTAACAACTGGAATGATACTATCAAGTATGCCAGCTAAAAATAATCAACCTAACAAAAGACAATATACACCCAATTACATAGTTCACCATGGTTTTAATAGCACTACCTAATAGGACCAAATGAAAAAAGCACTAAGGAAAACTTTGAAACAAAATGGAGAAAATCCAAGCTGACTGTACACAAAGAAATATTCAATAACTATCTATCAAAATATTAAGGAAACAAGTTGACAACCCAAAGAAAAACTATTATGCAGCGTCTTAACACAATCATACAAGAGACCAAGAGAAGTTATTTTTCTATAGTCAGGAAATTAACTAATAACGAGCACACCTTCATCAACACGAAATCACGGACAATCTCAGTTTCAAACCCTAGCTAAGCATTAACCAAGCAAATCTAAGAAACCTTCCATGCACGCAGATAATGCAACATCACTTATCAACCTTTAGATGAATGGTCAGGATTTTTAACCCCATTTCAAAAGCATCATTAAAAACAATCATCTCCACCCTAAATACTACAACTTCGTACTTGGATTCCATGCCCAGTTTCATGGATCAAAAACACACTGCAAACTCTTAATATCCCTATATTCTCCCAATAGTAAACCCTCTCACTCACCCAAGGATACCTTCCAGCCCCCGCTCAACCATGCACAAATACGCCCAATTTTAAAGAACTGCAAACTAGACAAAACATGGCCACCATCATATAGGCCCATAGCTAGCATACCATTCTTGGCCAAAGTAATTGAAAAGGTAGTGCAACTTCAGACCCAGGAATTCATAGACTTATCTTACCCACTTTATGAACAACAATATGGTTTCCGACCTCGGCCACGGAGTAGACCACTCCCTAGCAGTCGGAATATACACACTCCTAAAAGGAATGTACAATCACAAACAAGCATTCATCCTCTCCTGTTCATTGACCTATCAGCAGCTTTTGATAGCTGTGCATCACTCATCAAATCTGCTCAACAACGTAAAACAGTTAGGCATAAATTCCACCGCTACATAATGGTTCACCTCATATTTACATACCAGAACACAAAATTTACGAATAGGTAACCAAACATCAAACATATACAAACAAGAAATGGGTTTACCACAAGGGTCAGCACTGTCATCCCTACTCTTTAGATCTCTATATAAAACCGATTTGCAATATTTTTAAAAAATGTGGAGTACAATATCACCTTTCATGCGGATGATATCATGATGTACATACCTTTCACAATTCCTAACCTACCGATTCAACTTCTATCTGACTGCTACAATGAAATTTACAAATTTTAAAAACTGGCTAAAAACCCAAAACCTACATATAAACCATGCTAAAACCGAAGTCTTAATCGTAACAAAAATAACCAAAAACGTTCACACCCGCCAGACTCACATAATACTACAGAACCAAGAAATTAAAATAAAAAATGAAAATAAGATATCTAGGTGTCATTTTAAGGACACCACAAACTTACCAACGATGGAAACCGCACATCAGAAAATAACCTTGAAGAAACAGAGCAATCCTACTTCACACTTAAAATCCTCAAACAAATTAACGCACGGAGCACCTTGTATTTATACAAGAGTTTAATTCAATATAAGATCACAGGCTACCATAACTCCAACACTTCGATTTTCGCCAACTTAGTACTTATAGGCATTTCAAAACAAAACATTAAAAGGGATCCAACTCGCGCAAAATGCTACAGCCAGAATCAATATTAAAGATAAATTCACTCCAACACATTACATACAACACGCGATAACTAGCCATCCCTTCACTGGTTACCAATACAAAGCCGGATTAACATACAAAACAATTATAACTACATTCAAAGCCCTAAAAGATATGGCCCCGAAGACACGCTGTAATCTAATAAGCAAAGAACCACCTAAGCCTACTTATAGAAAAGGACAATCAAATAAACTTAAGATGCCAAAAGAAATTATAGAGACTCTACAAATTAACAAATAAAAGACCCTTTTCCCACTGTAGCCCCCAACAGTCTGGAACTCTTTACCAGAGGACTTGCGATCACTAACAGAGATAACCAGAATTCAGAAAAAAATTGAAAAACCTACCTATTCACTAAACACTAATAATAATCTCATAGAACACACCTTCCAATCAACTTAGATACAAGGCTAAAACAAGAACCTGTTCTAAAATCAAGATTATACTCCCTATTACAATAATACGTACAACTTAAATGGAATAATCTTTTCCATTCCAATGCCATCAATACCCACTTGTATATAGTTAAAATTGAGTTCGAAACAGTACTACAGTTGTAAAGTGTTACACCAATCTGTTGTTTAGTTTGATTCAATTGAACTATTCGCGCATAGTTTTTACATACCTTTGTTTGTTCAAGTTAAGAATGTTCATTGTAAAGTTTATAACTGTTTCTATGTAAAACAAGCTCTGCATTGTTTAACTTGTTGTTCATGTACACCGCCAAAAACTGATCGCTGGAAGATGCGGGGAATTATTAAATAAGTGTTAAATAAATAAATCAAATAGCGATTTTTAGAAAAGGTTCAGAGAAGAGCCCCCAAAATGGGTAAAAGGGGAATGGAAGGGGGGATACTCCTATGAAGAAAGGCTAAAAAGGTTAGGTGCTCTTTAAAACCTGGAAAGAGACGGCTGAGCGAGGAGATATGATAGAAGTCTATAACTTGTTTAATGAACGAGTGGAACGGTAACCCGTAGATCGATTGTTTACGTTATCAGAATATAGAAAGGCCTAGGGGACTGCAATGAAGCTACAGGGTAAAATATTTAAGAACTAATAAAAGAAAATATTTTTTTCACTCAACGTGTAATCAAACTCTGGAATTTGTTACCGGAGGATGTAGTAAAGTCTGTTAGTGTAGCGTTGGGTTTTAAAAAAGGTTTGGGACAAGTTTCCTGGAGGAAAGGTCCCATTAAACCATTATTAAGAAGTGAATTGACCGAAGATATCCAATGCTTGACCCAGTACGAGCAAAATGGAACTTGTGGTGTCTGTTGGGGAAACTGCTAGGGTACATATGACCTAGATCGGCCACTGTTGGAAACAGAATACTGGGCCTTGATGGACCTTGGTCCTGACCCAGTATGGCCCTATCTATTGTTCTTAATGTTCTTAGAATCCAAGGGAACTGTATGTAATAGGGGCGAGAAGTTGGACGTGCATGGACCAGGAGACGGACCGTCAGAATAATTGTTGCTTGAGGAACTCAAGCATTGGTGGCGATCCTACCCGGTTCATGCAAACCGTTTTCCTGCTACTGGACGCATTCAATAAGCCGGGCCCGATAAAAAAAAATAAAAAAAAAAACAGTCATCCAGATGCCTGCACTGCAATGGCAGGGACTGCCCCCCCGCCCTGCCCTGTGGTTTTATGGCATTCATGGGAACTGCGGCATTGGTCTTGTCCAGTTTGGCCAGGATTGATCTGAATTGGTTCCCTGTTCGGTATCAGATTCCCCCCACTTGATCTTCAGGTGGCAAAACAGTGTGACGTGGAGGTGGCCAAAAGCAGAAGGATGCTGGGGTTGCATACTGAGAGGAATTCCAGCAGAAAGGAGGATGTACTAATGCACTGTACAAGTCGCTGGTGACGGCCTCACTTGGGAATAATTGTGGCTCATTTTTGGAGATCTTATATTGCCAAATGATTATAAAAAGACTGCAAACGCTTCAGAGGAGGGCGAACAAAATTATTTGGAGCCTGACCAAAAGATGTATGTGAAGAGATTTGAAGACCTAAATATTTATATGTAGAGGAGAGGAGGGACAGGGGGAGATATATGATTCAGACCTTTAAATACTTAAAGAGCATTAGTGAAAAACAAACCTTTTTCAAAGATGGGGAAGCTGTAAAGCTAGAGGGCATAACATGAAGCTGTAAGGGGATAAACTGAAAGGCAATATCAGGAAATACTTTTTCAATGAAAGGGTGGTGGATGCTTGGAAAGCACTCCTGATGGAAGTGGTGGGGGTAAATACAGTGACAGATTTCAAAACAGCATGGGACAGACACAGCGGATCCCTTTATAGTAAAAAGGATAAAGTCAAAATAAAGTTAAACTGTCTCTGTTATCTCAACAAAAAGGGGTGACTTGCACGGAGCGATGGGAACACCCCTAAACAAAGGCATGGGGAAGGAACATTGGGCAGAAAGATGGACCATGATGGTCTTTATCTGCTGTCATATTCTATGTTACTATGTTACATTTCTCTGTCTCTCTATCCAGCCATTTTCCCTTTTTCTCCTAATTCCCATTAAACTGTGTTTCTATCCCTTGCCCATTTAACCCCTTCTTGCCTTTGATCTCTCTTTCCCTTGCACTCCATGACTCTTAATATTCTCCATTCTTAGTCTTTTCTTTCCTTTGTGCCGCTGTGTAATATTACTCTCTTATCTCTTAGACCCCTCACATTCCAGGCCTTCTTCTTTCTCTTGCTCTTGTCCTCCATCCTCAGTTCCCCAGTTCCTCCCCTGTGGCCTTCTCCTCCACTCTTCCCTCCGTAACTCCCCTATATCTCTCCCTTCTCTCTGCACATAAATCCCTTTGAATATGTCCCCATGAAGTCACAAAAGTTTGCAACAAAATCATCACCAAAATGCCACAAATTGTATACCCTGCCTCATACCTCAGAGGGGAAATATTAAGGTTCAATAGAGAGAACACACATACAGAGGGAAATTTTAGAAAGTCCTCTAGGTACATACAGATATGATTTTACAAATCTAGAAGTATCCGATAGGGACATCTGCAGGGGCTTCTACTTAGACTTCCGAAGAAACCATAGACCCAGCGTCTAGACATCTAGAATAGCGTACTGGTTTCAGTAGTGTACTCATATGAACAGGGTAACCAGAGTTCAAGTCTGCTGCTGCTATAGTTAAAACTGTGCTGAGTACAGGGGATGGTAAGATGCATTCTTATCTATATCCTCTGGATGTCTTTCAGCTAAATCAAGCACTTTTCAGATGCTTGTTTATCGCTATGCGTGCCTTGGAGCAGGTCTGAAGTTAGACGTGATGCCGGACGTCCATGATGGTTCTGCTTGTGTTCTCTGGGATGGACTAACCATGCCTTCAGGCTCCTAGGAATCTCCTGGGCAGACCTTCTTCATGATCCTGTTCAGATGCAGATGTTCTCACAGCCAGCTTCTAAAATGGCTCTGGACAGAGTCTCTTTGCTTTGAATGTACAAATCACAGATAGGGCTTCTAAAAGGACCTCACTTCTCATATTATTGAAATAATTAATTTAAAATTAATCTTTAGAATAATAAGAATCTGTATACAACACATGTCCAGGTCAAGAGAATTTCAGTATTTCAGAAGCTTAAATTACATCAACTGACTCGTAAGTGGAAGGAAAAGGAAATCTGTATTTTAACAAAAAGTCACAATTTCTCTTTCCATGTTTAGACACCTCCATGGGCTAAATGCAGCCAAAGCTGCCTCCCGGGCTTCAGGAAACTACTGAGGGAAGGAGAGCCTGTTGGCTGCTATGACTGTATTCCCTGTTCAGAGGGAGAGATCTCCAACCAAACTGGTGGGTAATCTCATATAACATGGCAGTATCCTAAGCCCATGGACTGTGGGTTATTCATTATTGGAGATATTCAGGCAAAGATATATATATTGCGGCGCTCCTGCCCGGCCTTGTGGCTAAAGACAGGAGCGGCGGTCTGATGCTTCGTGAGGAAGGAGAGTAACCTGTATCCAGGGAATGCTGGGTATTGTAGTTCCTACTCCTCTCGCTCCGAAATAAAGAGTTGTAGTTATGGGGTTTCCAGTATATTTATATAGTAAAGGATATTGTTCCATCACATGGCAAATAAATGCAAACAAAATAGGTGCTTCAAATGCTAACAGGAAAACTTAGGATAAAGGCAACTTAAAGTATAACTGCTTCTTTTCACTTCTAAGCAAATTACTCACTTTGCCCCAAGAGGTCAGTTAGTTTCACTGCAGCCTCTTTCAGCCACTGTTACCTTCACAGTGCTGGGGAAAATCAGGTGCACATAATTAGAGCTTTCTCAGCAAGGCAAGACAACAGCTCCGTAGCATTCAATTCACATATGGTAAAAAAGCAGTTTCCTTCAGCTTGGCATCTCTACACAGCAGACCGTGCAATCCATGCTCTCACAATCTGGTAAGTCTGTATTATCTTGTGTTAATTCTTCAAGCTGTATGGAATTACTGGCTTCTGGTAACACTGGCTGTCTTCTAGCTTGCAACTCTAAAAACTGCTTAAAGCTCTGTAGGAGCAATTCAGCCTGCTGTTTGTGAGATAGGGAATTGCTATCAGCTATACAACTTCCCTCTGGCTTAAGGCTGTTTATTTTCTCCTCTCTTAGATTAATTGTATCAGAGTAACTGCTAGTCTCTTTTGCTATTGTTTCACACACAGGAGAGTTAGCTTTACGTTCAGCCTGGAAACTGTGGCAATTCACTTACTTGTTGCCATGCCGTTCTGACTTCAGATGGCTCCAACGTTCTCCAGCTGTTAGAATGTTTGTTGCTGGGGGGCGGAGCCTGATGTCCAGCGGGTAAGACGCTTCGCGCTGAAGCTCCCGAGAGGCCTACTTAGAATCCTGACTTAATACCTATACAAACTTACTATTTCGCTCCGAGCTGACCGGGGTACCTCGGGGGGGATGGCGGCCCATAAACCAGCGCGCTTGGACTTCGGGTCTCCTTCTTCTTCTCACGGAAAACGCTCCAAAACAGAGGTGTCCTCCCCACAGAAGATGGTTCCATTTCGTGAAAACCCCGAAATGCACCTGGAGATTTTGGAGGAAATACGCGGCGTGAAGGAATTGGTGCAGTCCAATGGAGAAGCGCTTCGAGCCATGCGAGAAGACTTTGGAGTGCTCCAGGACCGACTTGAAAGTCTCTCATTACGGCAGGACAACATGGCGGGGGTCCTCGACTCGCACGCGGTGCGCTTGGGCAAACTGGACAAGGCTGAGCGCCAGATACAGAATCTTCAAAAGGAGTTAGAAGATAGCAATAATCGAGCCCGTCGCAACAATGTGAGGCTCATAGGAATACCGGAGGGGGTGGAAGCAGGAGATATAAGAGAATTCCTGCTCAAAACTCTTCCCTCCTTGCTGAAGATCACTTTTCATAGAGAACTGGAAATCGATCGTGCACACCGTGTTCCTACCCACATGGCGCTCAACCGAACGACCCCCCGGTCTATTATCTTTCGCTTGCTACGATATCAACAAGTGGAACAAATTTTAAATGCTGCCCGGGCGCGAATCATCATTTGGAATTTGAAGGTCACAAAGTCTCCTTCTTCCCTGATTTGGCAAAGCCTACCGTTGACCGTCGGAAGAAACTCCTTGCTTTTCGCCCTCGACTTCAACAGCTACAGGCTCGCTTTGGCCTGTTGTATCCAGCGAAGCTCCGAGTGACTCTCCACAACCAAACCAGGACATTCGAAGATCCTGATCTACTATCAACATTTTTAGACTCCAAAGAAGCAGAGCAGATGCGCTAATCCACAATTTGGACTTTTTATTTGCCAGCTCTGTCCGCCATTTTGAAGGGCCCGATGCGGCGGTCATAGTCAAGCACAGAGACTACCTGGACTTTCTTTCTTTCTCTATATGACTTTTATGTTTTTTTGGTCTCCTATCCCTCCATGATGTGTGCCTCGGTCGGATTCGGAGCACGCACAGTCCTACAGGTTATGTGTTTTTTCAATTGCGGCCTTCTCTGGGGTTTCTCCCCGCAGACACATGGTCGCCAGTAATTTCTGGGGTTCTGCTTCTTCTCTACCGCACTGCGGTTTTTCTTTTTTAATGTGGGGCGCTTCATTGTATTATATTAGCTTATTTTCTTTTATGTCATGTGTACAGCCAGATACAGTCAATATGAGGGACATTGTGAAATTATGTGCGCTATCATGCTCAGAATTTTTAACTTTTCTGAATGGCCTTATGTAAAATCTTATCACTCAACGTAAAAGGCATTAATAGTCCAATCAAAAGAAAGAAAATCCTTAGCTATCTTAGCCATGAGCATGCTGATTTAGTGTTTCTTCAGGAAACGCATCTAAACTCTGCTGAAACACTGAAACTCAATGCTAAGCCTTACATGGTGGCTGCCTATTCTCCCGCCGTTTCCAAACGGTGCGGGGTAGCCATTCTGGTTAAGAAGTCTTTGCAAGCTACTGTAATTGATACTAGCGCTGACAAGGAGGGTAGATGGGCCCGTGTACACCTTAAGGTTGGAGATAGTGAATTCACGTGTATTTGCATTTATGCCCCGAATGTGGACAGCCCTGCTTACTATGCAAGTATTGCGCAGTTGGCACAGGCCTCTGCCAATGCTCCATTAATACTTGGTGGTGATTTTAATCAAGTGTTAGACCCTTTGATAGATAGACAGCCGCCTAGAACGAGTAGTCCACCCAAGAGTCTTGCTACCCTTAAAGCTCTGATGCAAGATCTTGCGCTGGTAGATATATGGAGGCTGCTTCACCCCTCCGACTTAGAGTTTACTTTTTTTTTCTGCCCCCCATCACTCCCAATCTAGAATAGATTTCTTTCTCATTTCCAAAGCACTGATTTCTCAAGTGGACACGGCTAGGACTCATCCTCTCCATATTTCAGATCATGCTGCCATATCTTTATCATTACATGTCACTGCGCGGGACGATTCTCCCCGAGCTTGGTTTTTTGATAGATCCCTACTAGGTCAAAAAGATTTTCAGGTTGATATAAAGGCCGCTATCCAAGATTATTTTCATTTTAACTCACCCCATGACACAGCGAGCTGGTCTTGGTGGGAGGGTTTTAAAGCATCTATCCGCGCAACTATAACTAGCTATCAAATTCGGCAGGGGAAACAAAGAAAGCAGCACTTACTGATTCTAGAGCAGCAGATACAAGCTGGGGAGCGTCTCCTCACGTCCCGTACTGACCCATGTATTTTACTCCGTTTACAACGCTTGCGTTTTCAATACAATCAGCTTTTGTACACTGCTGCTGTTAAAAATATTGAATCACAACAAGGGATATATTACCGGGAAAATAACCGTGCTGGCAAATTATTAGCAAATGCCCTAAAAGGTCAAAAAGAAGCCAAGCGTGTTACCGCCCTCCGTAATCCGTCGGGGGGGGGACTTGGTCACTAAAGATACAGAAATCTTAGAACTCTTTCGTGATTTTTATACTCGGCTTTATCAATCTGAATGTGATTTTGAGCCAGAAGTATTTGAACGCTTACTTTCAGGGGTACAAAGACCGACCCTATCTGACGAAGATAGAGTGGCCATGGACAAACCATTTACTTTATCAGAAATTCATTCTGCTATCAAGAAATGTGCCTCAGGTCGAGCCGCAGGCCCAGACGGTCTCCCTGCTGAATTCTACAAAACCTTTCACGCTGACTTAGCTCCAGTTTTGAAACTTTATTTTTCTGCTCTGGCCGAGGAGGGTTCTCCTTCTGGGTCCTTTTCAATGGCAAATGTAGTAGTTTTTGAGAAAGAGGGGAGAGACCCGCAACTAACAGCTAATTATCGTCCAATTTCCCTCCTAAACGCGGACTATAAAATATTTGCCACCATTCTCTCCACCCGGCTCTCTGATAGGATGTCTACCTTAATACACCCAGATCAATGCGGTTTCATTCCTGGTAGATCAACTGCTGACAATGCTCGGACTCTATGTCATGTACTGACTGCCGCAGTTAATCTTGATCGCCCATTTGTTGGCCTCTCACTTGATGCTGAGAAGGCCTTTGATCGTTTAGAGTGGCCCTTCCTGTTTGCAGTCCTCCGCTGGTACGGATTCGGGGAAGGTTTTCTCCGTTGTCTCCGCACCATGTATGCACAGCCTACAGCCAGTATATGTGCCAATGCTTTAAAGTCTCAGCCTTTTCCCCTTCAACGCGGTACTCGCCAGGGATGCCCACTGTCTCCACTTCTTTTCGATCTTGCACTCGAACCCTTGGCTTTACTAATCCGGCAATCGGAGGAGATTCATGGAGTCCCCTTCTCCCATAGGGAAATCAAAATTTCAGCGTATGCTGATGACCTTATGCTTTTTGTCTCTATAGACTCAGTACCGGCTGTCCTAGAGCAAATTGGTAAATACTCACAACTGTCCGGTTATAAGATAAACTGGACCAAGTCGGTAGCCTTTCCATTAAATCCCTTGCTTCATCAGGCAGATATGCAACCCTTCCCCTTTTTATGGCAACCTCGCATGGTCAAATACCTTGGGGTTCACTATTGTTCTCCTTTGGAAGACACTATCTCCTTCAATGCCAAAGACTTAACCTCTAAAGTCCGGGCGCTTACTCACCGCTGGACTCCTTTAACACTTACCTGGTGGGGTCGCTTAGAAACCATAAAAATGATGATTGTTCCGAAAGTGAATTATATTTTAGAAATGTTGCCCTGTCTCTTACCTCGACGTACATATAAGATATAGAGGGCCTTCTGACTAGATACTTATGGCAAAACAAGACACCTAGGATAGCGAAACATAAGCTGCAAGCAGATAAGGAAAATGGGGGTGTCAGATTCCCAGATTTCCTGAAGTACCATCAATCTTTTCTTCTCAAACAAGGCGCTCGTTGGCTGGAAGATCTAGTACCGAGTAGACCTGTGTGGCTAGACATAGAAGAGGACCTTTGCAAACCGATTCCTCTTACTTTTCTCCCTGGTATGACTCTCCCATCAGACTCCCACTATCCACCAATGCTCTTAGACACTTTAGGTGCCTTTAATACTCTTATGCAATCTTTAGACTCCCGACTCTGTCCGTTAGACAGGCTCCCGCTTTGGTACAATACTCGATTTCGAATACAAAATAAGCCGATGGCGTGGAGCCCCTGGTACACTAGGGGCATTTGGATTCCTAGCCAGTTGTTCCATGATGGTCGCTGGAAAACTTTTAGTGAATTGCAAATTGAATTTGGTCTCCCAGCGAAACACTACTTTCAGTTGGTGCAACTTCAGCATTGCCTTCGGAGTGCTAAGGTGCTCCCGCCATCGGCATCCCCTACACAAGGTTGTTCGGAGACTATCCGATCTATCGGTAGTTCACCGGGTGTAGCATCCAATTTTTACAAAACCTTATGTAATGCTATAACTAGAGATACCCCTATAGCGCAGAAAGCATGGGAGAGAGAATTGCATGTGACTTTGACCCCGGAGCAATGGAGCCTTGTCTGGAGTAGAGTGACACGGGTTTCCCGATCCGCCTCACTCACTCAGACACTCTTCTTTCTAGCCCACCGGTGTTTTTACACTCCTGACAGATTAGCCAAATGGAACACTACTCAGGGCAATAGTTGTTGGACATGTCATGCGGCCATTGGTTCACTACCTCATGTTATGTATGAATGTCCCGCACTACAGTATTACTGGCGTCGGGTCTGGGGTCGTATCCAGTCTATTTTGCACTTTCAAGAGCCCCTTTCTTGGAGGATAGTGGGACTTCGCTCAGCTGCGGGGATCCCCTCTCTTCCAAAAACGGCTTACTTCCTTTTGGACTTTATGCTTGGCATTGCTATTTCCTTAATTACGAAATACTGGAAAAATAGCTCCCATCTGAGCCCCAATGAATGGTGGAATCATGTCTGTCTCTACAGTAAATATGAACAAATACCTCGTATGTTTGCTTCCCCCGTTCAGATTCCTCATCATCGGTCTAAATGGAAGTTGCTCAATGACTATGTACATTCTGCTAAATGCTCTCATCTGACTGTCTAAATTTGTATATATCTCTGTCCCATGATCATTCTGTATCGTAGATACTCTTTTGATCGTTTTGATGTACAATCACTGTTGTTTGGAAGTGCTCACATGCTGACATAATCGGCTAGAGAAGAAGCATGGGGGTGGGGGGTAATTGGGTTTACTTTTCCTTATTGTATACTTGTTTTGTCTCCTTTGGTGTGTTGTTTCTTTTGTTTGTTGCAAAATGAAAATAAAAGTTAAAAAAAAAAAAAAAAGAATGTTTGTTGCTCTCTGGCTCAAACGGTACTTCACAGAATGATTGTTTTCTTTCTTGTGCCCGCCTTGAAGGCTTCCTTTCCCAGGGCTGTGCCTTCCAACGGTTGTCTAATTCAGGGCTAGGTCCTCTCTCCTTGGGACTTCTACTCACTGCCTCTGAATAGAACTTTGCAGGTCTCCTTCCAATGCCAGGTTCCCAAGTATCAGCATACCGTCTTCTGGACTTCCAATCATTCTCCTTCTTAATCCTCCTCTCCTTCTTCTCATTCCTCTCAATCCCATTCTGACTAGCAAAGCCATGCTCTGGTTTAAAACCACGTTCTCTCCTGGACACGCCCCTTCCAAGGGCAGGGTGTGCCCAATCAGGACTGCAGGACTCCTCCCCTGGGCTGGTCTCCATGCTCAGCTCTGTGGAATAGAGTCTCTCTTTCTTCCTTGGTTTCTCAAATAGGCATAAATCCTGCTGAACCTCAGGATTTTCATCCGTTTCCATAGGCTCAGGAGGGCGCTGTTCACCACAATATATATATATATATATATATATATATATATATATATATAATTTTTTTTCCTTTCATTTCATTTGTTTGATATTTGACCTGTCCTTTTCAAGAAGCCCAGGGTAGGGTGCAATAAAACATACACAATATAAAACATACGGACAATATTATTTATTTATTGAGCAGGCTTTATATAACAGTGTCCGCATCAGGAGAGAGTAGTGCCCCAGGAGTCATTGACATGTCTTCAAATTTATAAAACTAGCCCATTTCGCTAAAATAAGTGTGTCTTAAGCGCCTTTCTAAAACCCAATAATTCATCAATAAAACACAGGCTAAGAGGTAACTTATTCCACAAAAATGGGCCCTATTCCCAAGTTGCACCGAGTGAAACAGAGTAACCTTTGGTAAAGAATAAAGTTTTGCATCCTAAAAACATGTCACCCGTAAAGCTAAATAAGCTGACAAATAAGAGATAAGATGCAATAAACTCTGATGAAAAACTTTAAAAGCTGGTATCAGTAACTTAAATTTAATTCACTGAGGTACCGGTAAGCAATGTAAAACATTCAGAATAGGGGTGACATGGTCCTGAGGCCAAACTGCAATTAATAAATGTGTTGCTGAATTTTGAACTCTCTGCAGCTGACTTACGACCTCAACCAAAAGACCTAAGTACAATGAATTACAGTAATCTAACCTGGAAGTACCAAAGATTGGATCAAAGTAGCAAAATCTTGTTGATTAAAAAAAAGCCTAACCTTCCTCAACAGATGAAGATAGAAAAAAGACAATTTAACTACCTTCAATATCCGGGATTCAAATGTCTAATTACTATCTAACTCTATCCCTAAACTTCACACAATCTTTTGCTTCCAAGTGAATGGCATGCCAAACAACAGATAGTTGACAAAACAATCTGGTTGATGGACCCCCCAAAAATTTCCATCTTCTGCAGTTTTTGTTTCGTTTCCTGTGTTGCTCATAATTTGTGTTATTTTGTTTTGTTTTGTTTTAATAAATTTGTATTTTTTCAGTTTTGATTTTATTCACTTTCATTTCTTGGCAATTTTGTTAATTAAAGAGGTAACTGTGGCTGTTGCCTAAACTAAAAAGATAGCTTAAAGTTTACTAGAGGTTTCAGGCAAATAGAAAACCCAAATGACTTTTGTTTCCTCACAGTCCAAGACTGGTCTAGAACCAGTGACCAATCACATTTCCATAGGTCTGTCTCTATCCAGCCTGCTCTTAACTCTTGTATTGCCTGTGATTTTCCTTCCTAGTTCCCGATTGTACCAAAGTTTGTTTGGTTGCAGCCTCGTGGAAAATGCTCAATGGGTTTCTTGCCTTGTTTATGGTTTATTATTTTTGCTAAATTGACCTTTGTCATCATTTGAGGAGTGGAGGAGTAGCCTAGTGGTTAGAGCACTGGCTTGGTAACCAAGTAACCAGGGTTCAATTCCCACTAGCACTCCTTGTGGCCTTGGCAAGTCACTTAACCCTCCACTGCCTCAGAAGAAAGACCTGGCAATCTACTTCCAGTAACACTACCAAGAAAACCCAGGTGCTTCTGGGCCACCAGGAGTCAGGACTGACTCAAAGGCACACACTGCATTTGCATATACATAAAACTAAAATGATAGTTATATAAAAATAAATTCCATATTTGAATGTATTGACTCCTATTGAAGAGTTTTTCTCCAGGATGGAATACATCACACCCATTTTAAGACACCTACACTGGCTACTAATAGAAATTTGCATGAAATATAAAGCACTACTCAAAATATTTAAAACAATACATAATCTATCCACAGACTCTCTCTCATCTGTCATACACTTGACTCTGGAAAACAGAATGTGAAGGCAAAGCATGTTTAATACACTCATGACCCCTGCAGCAAGAATAAAGAGAAGCCAAGCATCTTGTAACCGAGTGTTCTCATTGTACACACCAACCCTCTGGAACACCCTCCCATCCAATCCAAACTAACACTGACCTCTCAAGCAGGACGCTAAAAACGCATTTATTCCAACAGTCCTATGAGCATATAACATAGGGTAGGAATGAACTTTTAAGGACAAACAGCCTACCTCCGATATTCACAACATGGGCAACTATCTATGCAGTTGCCATTGACTCAATAGCCACAACAGTGACATGAGGCCTTTCTTATCTTTTGTATGAATATGTGTCAAACGTTAGCTCTATATTGCTGAAACTAAGGAATATATGGCAAAGCTCCTCCAAAACTCTCAAACTATATCAGGCTTACCAATTTATTGAGTATTTAAATGTAGCCATTTTGTCCAATTAATTTCTTAAAAGGGTTATAACAAGAGAAAAAGAAAATTAAAGAGGTTTTTTTTACCTGCTTGGGGTGAGTCTACTCTGCAATTTTTTTATTAATTTTGCAGTCTTTACTGGTGGGGGAAGGGTTGGGCCTTGATTGGTAAGGGTGTGCTGGAGACTCAGTCTCTGGGGTGAAATGAGGCTAGGGCCGCCACAGGAGACATCTCCATCGTGATCAGGGATCGACTGCAGTGCTATAAGTTACAATGAGGGGCCGTAAAGCAAACATTTGCTACGAGCACCCCATTGTCACGGCAGTGATATGCCCCCACCTTGCAGGCCCCCCGTTTGTGTGGTGGGCTTACTCCCCATGTGGCGTCAACGGTGGCAAAATAACTTAATTTTGTTTTATGTGCTGTTCCACTGTTCTATGTTCACTGTAGCCCAATGGTTGTTCCTAGCTGATGAAGTCTTGCGGTGTGGCTGTTATCACGAGACGTCAGCCCAGCTAGGAACAACCACCAGGCCTGTGGCAAAGCAAACTCAGAAGGGCAGAGCAGCATGGCAAACATGATAAAGTACAGTGGAACCTCGGTTTTCGTGATTAATCCATTTGAAAAAGTCTGACTAAAACCGAATGTATGAAAACTGAAGCAATATTTCCCATATGAAATAACGTAAATCCAATTAATCTGTTCCCGACACCCAAAAATATGAACAAAAAATACATTTTATAGATAATAACTATATTTTTACATAGAGAAAACAATGAGAAATAAATATAAATGACTAATGAAATGGATAAATGAACATGTAACATCACTTTTACCTTTATTGAAGACTCTTGTTGGCATATGGAAGACAGTCAATCAGCAAGAGAATCAAAATAAAGAAAATCCCAAACGTACGAAGTCAAGAAGATCACAAAATACAAATACAATCAAGTAAGACAAAGTATACAATAAATAAGAAGAGCAAAAACAAGAATCAAGAACAAAAATCAATAGAGAAGAGATGGGATTTCAATCTGGACTTGAAGAGGTCTAGAGAGGGTGCATTGCACACAGACAGAGGTAGATTGTTCCAGGCAAAGGGTGCAGCCAGGTGAAAGGAGCGAAGTCTAGAATTAACAGTATGAGTGGAGGGCATAGATAGACGAAGGCTGTTCGAAGAGCGAAGAACATAAGAACATAAGATATGCCATACTGGGTCAGACCAAGGTCCATCAAGCCCAGTATCCTGTTTCCAACAGTGGCCAATCTAGGTCATATGTACCTAGCAGTTTCCCCAAAAGACACAGGTTCCGCAGTGCTTGTACTGGGTCAAGCATTGATATCCTGGGTCCCTTCTTAATAATGGTTTATGGATGTTTCCTCCAGGAACTTGTCCAAACCTTTTTTAAACCCAGCTACACTAACAGCCTTTACTACATCCTCCGGTAACAAATTCCAGAGTTTGATTACACGTTGAGTGAAAAAATATTTTCTTTTATTGGTCTTAAATAGTTTACCCTGTAGCTTCATTGAACACGAGAGGGGATGTAAGGAGACATAAGAGATGATAGGTAGTGGGGGGGCCGGAGTGAATGCACTTATAGGTCAAGAGGAGGAGTTTGAATTGGATCCAGAAGCAGATGGGAAGCCAATGAAGGGACTTGAAAAGAGGAGTGACATGGGAAAAGCGATGCTGACAGAAAATAAGTCGAGCAGCAGAATGTTGAATAGATTGAAGGGGAAAGAGATGGTTTGCGGGAAGGCCAGCAAGGAGAATATTGTAGTAATCAAGACGGGAGGTGATCAAGGAGTGGATAATCATTTTAGTAGTCATCAGAAAGGAAGGGGCGAATTCTGTTAATGTTATAAAGGAAGAAACGGCAAGTCTTAGCTACGAGTTGGATATGAGTGGAGAAAGAGAGAGGAGTCAAAGATAACACCCAGGTTATGGGCCGAAGAGAAAGGAAGGATTAAAGAGTTATCCACAGAGACTGAGAACGGGGGTAGAGGAGGGGAGACATTGGGGGGAAAGATAAGGAGTTTTGTCTTAGCCATATTTAATTTCAAGCGGCGATGAGACATCCAAGTAGAAATGTCTGAAAGGCAAACAGTGATCTTGTCATGGATTGCTGGAGAGATATCAGGCGAAGAGAGGTAGATTTGAGAGTCATCAGATGGTAATGAAAGTCATGGGAAGAGATAAGAGCACCAAGAGATTGGGTATAGAGAGAGAAGAGGCGCGGTCCCAGAACAGAACCCTGGGGAACACCAACTGGGAGCAGGGTGGCAGAGGAGGAGGAGCCACCAGAACACACACTAAAAGAGCAATGGGAAAGATAAGAGGAGAACCAAGACAGTACAGAGCCTCTAAAGCTGAGTGATGACAGGGTGATAAGAAGAAGGTTGTGGTCAACAGTGTCAAAAGCAGCAGAAAGATCAAGAAGGATGAGAACAGAATAAAGACCTTTGGATTTTGCTAGGAACAAGTCAAACTAGACATCTCCCTGCTCTTAGAAAGTTCCCTTAAGGCTGCAGAAAAGCAAGTTTCACTTGTGTCTGATTATAATCTGCAGGTCCTTCAGTGGCCAGTTCATTACCAATAGCTTTGACCCCGTGGCAGCTATAAACATGAAACCTGCTAGTCTAAAAGCATCCCCTGCCCCCTATATATCATACGAGTGAAAGAGAACTCCCCAACCCATTGTCCCCACAGCTTCCTAATAAATAAAAGACCTGTAATCAGACTCAAGCAAATGCAGCATGTTTTTTCTTTCAAGAATACAAGAACAGAATACAATGTTCACCTCCATCTCTGTTCCTTGGTACAATATGCAATATTTGAATAACAAATATCAGTAAGTCAGAGTTGAAAGCTGAAACTAGACCAGACTCTCCAAAGAAGCTCATACCTATTGCATCTATTTACTCTAGATCTCATCCATTCTTCTATTTTACCAGTTCTGAGTTTTAGATGACTATTGGCCCCAGTTCCTTACTGACAAAATGACATTTATTTATTTACTTTCTCTTATATACCGCGCTATTCTGTATCAGTGCGGTTTACATTGAACAAACTGAAATTACATTGAACAGGGCATTATAACTTGGAGATAACTATTTTACAGGGAACATGGGCTATGGGGGGTTAAGTGGCTTGCCCAAGACCACAAGGAGCACCTGTGGGACTAGAAACCCCAGTCCTTCCAGCCCAAGGTTGCTGTCCTCTAGTGGGATTTGAACCCCCAACCTTCCGGCCTGAAGTACCTTGCCCTAACCACTAGGCCTCAGCAGCCTTATTACCACATGCCTCTATTTTCAAAAAGTAAGCAAAATGATTTCATAAGATGCTAGCTAAGTCCTGATTGGTCTACACTAATGCAAATCCGGTGGGATTACTACTGTGGCTTTGGTTCACTTTTAGAAAGTAGTTGAAACTATAGATAGGAAAATGAATACAATAAGTGAAATGGACAGAGATTATTCTTGGCAAGGTGCCTTTATAACAAACTTGATGATTCTGATTTCTGAGTGACTAGTTGATATGTATCAAACTACTTCAGCCTTGTAAACATTAGGATATTATTATCCTGCATTTTCTTGTATAGTCTGAACTATAGTGAATTAATATGTCTAGATCTAAGACAACTCTGTTGATTTACTGTCTTGAAATCTACGAAGCTTATGAGATACTGAGACAATATTCATCTTCCTCAGATATGGACAATTGCTTGGCATGCAGAGAGGACCAATGGCCCAATAATAAGAGAGATGCCTGTATCCCAAAAGCGATGACCTTCCTGTTGTATGAGGAAGTTCTGGGGATAACTTTGTCTTCTGTCAGCATTTTCTTCTTTCTTATAAATGCTGTCATTCTGGGTATCTTCATTAACTATCAAGACACTCCAATTGTGAGAGCCAACAACCGGGGCATCAGCTACATCCTCCTCACCTCCCTCATGAGTTGCTTCCTCTGCTCCTTGATGTTCATTGGCCGTCCTGAACATATGACCTGCATCCTTCGACAAACTGCCTTTGGGATCACTTTCTCCATCTCTCTCTCCTGTATATTGGCAAAAACCATTACTGTAGTCATGGCCTTTCATGCCACCAAGCCTGGAAGCAAGCTACGGAAATGGATGGGTTCCAGGGTCTCATATTCTATAGTTCTTTCCTGTTCCCTTTTTCAAGTCCTTCTATGTCTTGTCTGGTTGTGTACTGCTCCCCCATTCCCATATTTTAACATGAAATCAGAATCTGGAACAATACTGATTGAATGTAATGAAGGGTCAATTGTTGCATTTTACTGTGTTCTAGGTTACCTGGGATTTCTGGCTGGTATCAGCTTCATCATAGCTTTCCTAGCAAGAAATCTACCCGACAGTTTCAATGAGGCCAAGTATATCACCTTCAGCATGCTGGTGTTCTGCAGCGTTTGGGTGTCTTTCATCCCAACATATCTGAGCACGAAGGGAAAATACATGGTGGCAGTAGAAATATTTGCTATCGAAGCTTCCAGTGCTGGACTACTGGGATGTATCTTTATTCCCAAGTGCTATATTATTCTACTGAGGCCTGATATAAATAGCAGAAAATATCTAACAAGAAACAAAAATTAATAGTTTTAGAATTGATGATAAAGTTTGTGATCTAAAATGAGATATCATTTCCTTAGTGTGGGCTTTTTTTGTTCTTTTGCTGACTTTCCTTCTTTCAGTAATGTTAATTGAATGCTATTCTGTTATAATTGTTAAAAATTAAACAACAAAAACCAAATCAATGAAAGACTAAAACTGTGCTAATCTAGGTTTGCGAAATTCTGTTTTCCCTCATCTTGTATCTATAAATTAGGAGAAGTTTGAACTGGATGCGCCAATGGATAGGGAGCCAGTGAAGTGACTTGAGAAGAGGAGTAACATGGGCATAGTGACACTGATGTAAGATAAGCCGTCAAGCTGAGCTTTGAACAGATGCAGGGAAGTGTGCAGAAGACCAAAAGGCTGAGCACAGGGTTTTCTAACACTGGGGATTTAACGCAAGTCCCAGAGCTGCCAAGTTGCCTTATTCCAGGAGGGAGATATTAGGTCAAATGGTGTGCAATAGAGATAATCACAACTACAGGTCCCTGCATGCAATGCGGTAAACCCAGGACAGGATCATATCTGTAAGGCAACTCTGGAGCCTGTTGGCAACTTTTGTGTAGATCAAGGGTCTCCAACTCTGATTGGTGGGCCTCAAACCAATCAAGTTTTCAGAATGCTCCTATTGAATATGCATGAGATATTTTTGTATGCAATGCCCCCACTGTATTCAAATGTATCTCATGCATATTCATTAGGGATAAGGAGTACAAACGAGGCACTCATCCTTGCAGAGGAGAACCAAGGTACTAGAGAGCAGGTTGAAGTAAATACAAAACCCCTAGTATGTGGTACTGTAATAGGCGATGGCCTACTTCATCTTGTAAATGTAAGAATATGTTATGTGAGGCTTGTCTCTGCCTGTCAGCTCTGCTTGAGTCTTGCCCCCTCCTCCTCAGAGTATTATAGCTGACTCTGGAATATGACAGAAATTACCAGTAGCTGTTAGAGACACTTCTTAGCCTTGCTTTGTTTAGCCTTGCTTTGTTTTGCTTTTGATAAGAATGCTTCTGATAAACAAAAAGTAAACTTTACTTCTGTTATGACTCACAGCTGTGCCTTCCACTATCTTTGCAAGCTAACTGACCTTGCAAGAGTAGCGAAATATACTGTATACTGTAGCAAAAGTATTTTGTCTAAGCATTTGATCCCCTGTTAGAAATGCCTGCACAGAATAAAAACAGGTACAAGCCAGATCGGAGATGACTATTGGGAGAGAGAGAGAGGGGGGCCACCAAGACCAATGAGAAGTTTTGCCTGTATTAGACTGGAGAAGAAAGGTATATAAACTGTCATTTTTCTGAGCTCTGGGCTCAGCCATTTTGTATGTATCATTGTCTGAGTCTGTGCACATTAAACTGGCTTGAATTCTAGTCAATAGACTCCGGGTTTTTATTGGTTGTGGACACTTCGCTATTACAGTACCAATCTTTTCTTCATCCTACTCTCTAGTGCTTTTATTCATTAGGGATATCCTGAAGACTTGTTTGAGGTCCTCCAGGACCGGAGTTGGAGACCCCTGGTGTAGAGGCATCTTCTCTTCCATGCTACTCTGAAAATGCTGATCCAGGACTGAGTTTGTCTTATTGCAATGCAGGAGCTGTAGTTCTGGACTCTCCTAAGAAAAGCAGGAAACCTTACCTCCCAGCAGGCAGGCAGTGAGGGCTCAACCAGGCCTGGATGAACAAGTAACCCAAAGGCCAAGCCTCGTCCCACTGAGAACAGATCTAGAGTGGCCAAGTTACCCAATTCCAGGAGTGAGATTGCTTGCCATTTCTGGTTTTAAATTTGCATTGCAATGCAGTATGGTATTTGTTGTCTCTGATTTTACCCATTAACATCAGAACTGCAGGTCCCATAATGCATCATAAGATTGTCAGAAATCCAGGACTGGCTTAAAATCTCACTCCTGGAATTGGGCAACTTTGCAGATTTGATTTGATTGATTTAGTATTTCACCTCTCATATCAAATATCGAAGGGGATTAGAAGAAAATAAAAGAAACTGTACAATAATTGGCTCTATAAAAATAAAAAACAATAAAATTATGACATAAAATAAAAAAATAATATGAATCAAAACTCCCTGCGCAAAAAAACAGAAGTAGGTACAGTAGAGTTAGAATACTCAGGGCGCATTATCGGAGTCTGATAAGACCATGGAATGCCTGTGGCGCGGTGACATCATCAGAGTGAGTCCATTACCCACAATGCCCTGGGGAACCAAGTTACCCAGTCTCAGGAGGGAGCTATGGGCAATGTTCCCTCTAATTTTCTGTAGGCTGTGTGCGCATAAAATATCAGCTGTGCAGCTTTTGAAGGAAGGTTAAATGTTTGTGCGCCACATAATGACACTCGGAGTTAAATACTTTAAAATTTGACTACACATCAGAATACAGTATTTACACCACATTGATTGCACTAGAAAATATTGTAGAACTTGTGAAAACCGTAAATACACAACAACTTTTAAATTTTAAGACGTCTGTGTTGTTTTCTATCAGAATCAGAACCGTAATTTTTGTGCGCTCTGTTGTAAAGTATGTGCGCTTGCTTGGCGAGATGTGTGCGCGCGCACACGCGCACAGCTTAGAGGGAACAGTGGCTATGGGCCCTTCCTGAATTTCTGACAGCCCCATCCTGTTGCATTAAGAGACCTGCAACATCATCTGGAATCAGACACTACAAATCCCACACTGCTTTGGGATGTGACTTCACAACCAGGGCTGAGCAAAAGAGCCTCCCTCCTGGAAATGAGAAACTTGGAAGCTCTGCAGCAGTCTTTGGTATTTTCAGTTCTCTGTATATTGGTGCAGTCTCATAGCTATTTTCAGTCCCTCACTTTCTTTGTTGTCCTGTGTCTCTTGTATCTTTTAGTCCCCTGTGCTCTCTGCGTTATGCTGCAGTCTCTCAATGATTTTCAGCTCACCCTGCTGGGTCTCTGATATTTTCCGTTTCTGTGCTCCATGGGGCCAATGCAATAACATACAGGAGGCTTATCAGAAGTTAGCATGGATTCTATGCACAATTTTCTCTGCTACAATGGCCGCTCTATGGGGAAAGGAGTTTAACATGCTGTGTACAAAGACTTGTGTAGATCTTGGTGCACTAGTCATTTAAATCCACTGGTAATGCAGGAATTAGCTATTGAACTCAGACGAACAGAAGCACGCAGTAGACCTGAAGGCTGAGCGCAGTTTTCTAAGGCTGGGGCTTTAGGGTGGGGTCTCAGAAGGAGTAGAAAGTCAGTGTGTCCTTCTGTAGCTAGCCTGAGTGAGGGCTTCTCTTTTGTATGAAGGGGATGAGTCAATTGAAAAGAGCAGCAGGGGGATGAGGAGCTGAGGTGAATGGCATTGCTAACCCCTATTATTGCAACTGTCGCCCTCTCCAGAGCCAGCGGTAGTGGAAATGGCAAAGGAGCTGCGACACAGCGCTTACCTAAGGCTCAGGTGCTGCTTCGTGATTCCTGCCTGCTATTATCAACCGTTTCTGCCCCCCTCTGCTGCAGATTTCTGCTTTCCGGAGCCTTAGATAACTACTGTGTCGCAGTTCCATTGCCACCGCCGCTGGCCCTGGAGATGGTTGGAAGTGATGGCAATGGATGCCCCCAGAAGGCCAGCGCTCTAGGCAGCTGCTTAGTTCTAGAAATAGTAACGTCGGGCCTGGGCACTCCAGATATGTACATCTAATGCACAGGCTCCTCTGGGTCCCAACAGAATCTCTGCATAAAATATCAATTCGTCTGCTAACGCACACCTGATGTACATGTTTCCTTGACGATCGGTGCATTCCCCCATGTTTGCACATATTACTTGTGTACGATTTGCTTGCTGCATTGAGCATAAGTATTTTGTTATCCACGTTAGGGAACTGTGCGCCGAGCTACAGTGCATGGCTCTAGCGCACAGTGTTTTATATCAGCATCTCTGGCAGTGTTGGGCGATTTTCAGTCCCTGCACTCTCTGTGCTCCTCTACAATCTCTGGCATGAGGTCTGAGTGCAAAGGGAGCAATTCTGTTTCCTAAGTTAAAATTAGGATTCCAAGTGGGTTGTGTTCCCCTTCCAGCAGTCTGGTGGAGACAAAGAAACAATGAAAAGTCCACGTTTCAAAGACATCATCCCCCTGACTAGTTTGTTTGTAAGAACCACACCATTGTGTGCCTCATCTGTATTTAGCTGTCTTATGTCCACTTTTCCCTCTTCTGTCCTTCTTTCCTTTCCTTCACTGTCCTGTTGGTTTACTAGTGTCCCTTTCTTTTTCCATTCTGTAGCAGCCTTAACATTGTAAACAGCTTTTATGATCCTGCCCTAGCAGTATATCAAAATTGTTAATAAATAAATAAATAAATTCCTCTATTCGCCTCAGCCACCAAAGCTCCCTCAGTATTTCTTTGTTTCCAGCAGATGGTGGATGGATTCTTTCCTCTTTGAAGAAAATCTGAAAAATTGAGAGGAAAAGATTGAGTAAATGCTCGTGATGGACCACTGTTAAGGTGGCTCTCTCACTTGAGCTTGACACAAGAGGCTCCACTAGACTGCAATCTTTTCGGTGGCCATAGGAGGAGGGAAAATTAGTTCATCTCCATGCTCTTTCCATGATAAGAACCTGTTGAGCAGCCACAAAATTGGAAGTATCTGGAAGAGTGTAACAGCCTCACATAACCTCAGAGCCCCCTCCCTCCTCCTTTGTCCTAGCCGCTCTCTCCCAAAGATTACAGAAGATTCTCAGAGATCTGCCTGCCACCCACAATACACGCAGCATTGCACAACCAGGCAGTACCTCAGTTTCAGGGGAGTAGAGCTGAGCCCAGCACAGATCCTCTGCCCGGGGCTATCAGGGAGTGAGTACTAAGGCTTATTTCTTTAATTATTTTATTTAGTTAAGCTTATATGCTGCATTTCACCAGGTCAAAGCGGTTTACAATGAGCAAAACCTTAGTTACAGAAAATATATAACTGTAAACTATGTACAAATGGTATATTTTAACTATTTACAGGTAATAGTTGTGACTCGTTTAACATAACTATGGTATGGACCATGGGAGATAGGGCTTAGGTGGTGGGTTCATAGTGTTCAGAAAATAGGAGGGGTTTCAGGTATTTGCAGAAGGAGAGGAGGTCGGTGATATTTCTTATAGTGTCTGGCAGAGCGTACCAGAGGGATGGTGCCTAGCATTCAAAAGCTCTGCAGAGCGTTTGCTGGTTGAACTTTGTCTTAAAGTGCGGTGTGGTGAGTTTGTTGATTGTGGAAGATCTTCGGGGTCTGCTCAGGATGAATGTCTGTAGGAGGGATTACAGGTGGGTGGCTGGGTGGACGTGTAGTGCTTTGTGTGTTAGGAGTAGGGATTTATATTTGATTCTGCTGGGAGTGGCAGCCAGTGGAGGTGTTTGAGGATGGGGATGACGTGGTCATGTTGAGAGGCACCCTGGATTGTGCACATGGCAGTGGGTAGGACAGTTTCTAATGGGAGGAGGGTGGCTTTGGAAGGCCCTGATAGATTATATTATAGTAGTCTGCGTGTGGAAGAATAAGGGCTTCACGTGCTGAGCGGAAGTCTCCTAATTTGAGAAAGGCAAGGAGGCGTTGTAGTAATGAAGTAACATGACAGCAGATAAAGACCAGTATGGTCCATGTAGTCTGCCCAGCAAGATGGCAAAAGTAGGTGCACCTGCTACTCCATGTAGGTCACCCCTCCCAATGCCTTTGTTTAGGGGTGTTCCCATCGCTCTGTGCAAGTCACCTCTACTTGTTAAGATATCAGAGATAGTTAAGTTTATTTTTTATTCATCCTCTTTTTCTATAAAGGAATCTCCTATATCTGTCCAATGTCATTTTGAATTCTGTCACTGTATTTGCCCCCACCACTTCCATCGAGAGGGCATTCCAAGCATCCACCCAGTATAGGTGGAAACCATGCTAGTGGGTTTCAAGAAGGCAGTTTTCATCAGTGTGGTCCTGGAGCTGTATCTCTACAGCTTTCTCAATGACTTTAGCCAGGAAGGGGAGGCAGGCGATGGATCTGTATGAGGCGGGATCTGAGGGGACGAGGGTGGGTTTCTTTAAGGTGGGACAGATAGAGGATAGTTTGAGGCATTTTGGCATTATTCCTTGTTGTAATGCTTCATGAGTTATTCTGGCGAGGATTGGACTGAATTCAACTTTTGCTGTCTTAATCTGGTTGGCTGGGCATGGATTGAGTGGGGAAATGGTGGTGTTGAGCGTTGTTATTATGCTTTTGATATCTTCACTGGTGATAGTATGAAAGGTGTACCAGCAAGTGGGGTAGTGATGCAGGGTGGTGGTGGGAGTGTGGTTCAGGTGGGGTGTAGGTGTTTATAGTGCGCAGCCAGTTGTTGGTGGTTGATGGTGGGTGTTGTGTTCTGGCTGGTGGGTGGTTCTGTAAGATGCTTGACTAGGTCCCTTGGGCGATAGATGGAGGTATTGATGAGTTTTGTGTGATAGACCTGCTTAGCTTTATCTGTGGCTGTATGGTAGTTCTGAAGTAGAGTTAGGTAGCTGTTGCAATTGTCGGCCTGGGTCTTTCGCCATTTCTGCTCTAGACACCTTAGGTTGGTTTTTAGTTACCGCAGATTGGGGATATACCAAAGAGTTTTGCAGATATGTTCTCTAGTTTATCATGTTGATTAGGTGGTAATCCAGCTGCTTTTCTGAGTACTTGGTTCCAGTTCTTTGTGAGTATGGTTGGGTTGGTTGTGATCATCTCTAGCTTTGATACAATGTCCTCTAGGAAGGAGTCCTTATTGAATATTCTGAATCACTGAGAGATTTGTTGTTGTTTTGTCTTGGGTACTGGGGATTTGAAGGGGACGGAGAATGTAATGTGGTCGGTCCAGGGCATGGTATATGTTTGTAGCATGGGGGGGGGGGGTTGGTGTGGATTGTGGGGATGGGGATAGAGATTAGGCTGAGGGTATTGCCCTTGTTATGCATGGGGGATTTTACATTTTGCGTGAGGTCCTCCATGGCTGTGAGGAAGGTGTCAGCCATACTATAATGCAGGTTAAGGAGGTTGAAGGTTGAGGATTTAGTATATTTTCTATTATTCTATTATACCGGTTAGGTCATTGGATGATAGGGTGGGAGTTCTGCTGCTGAGGATGATGGATAGCCGGTTATTTGTAATGATGATGGAATCCATTTTTCAGTGCTCTCCGATGATAGAGGATGGAAGTGGAGATGTGCTTTGGTTAGCAGCAATACCCCATCCCCTCTTTAGTTGTTCCTTGGACAGTGGAACAGTGATAAGCATTCCGATCTCAGCTGGTTGAGGAGGACATTATTGGAAGATAAATATTGTACAACAAAAGGAAAAGTACCACTGACCTTAGACCAAAACACAAGATCACTGATTAGCATTATTTACTCTTTATCGAGCATTCCTATATAATTGGTGTCTCTGTTTATCAAACCAGAAATTCTACAAGCTTATATAAAAACACAACCTATATTTAATGTTAAATGTACAAAGCAAGAGACGATATCCCTCTGAGACTGAACCCTTGAAGAGCAGATTCTCTATAAAGATTAGACTGTCCTCACCAGCTACTACATCCCTGCATATTATACTGAGTTCTCCACAACGTCAGAGGAAGACTGAAGCAATCTTCCCTAAGTGTCCTTTGTGTCCATGAGGAAATCGACCTCCGTGCAGTTATAAGATAACATTTTTTGAGTGGGTTCATTAAAATTCCTGCAACCTTCTCAAACACACCAAATATTAACCACTGTAGAAGAAGAGCAAGTGGTTCAAAGAAGCTTTTCACACCTTGAAAAAAATGGGAGCACCCTTGCTTCTCCTTCTATTGATACTCTTCAGCATCACATGGAAGACTGTTGAGTGTCAGTGTACGCCAGTAAGATTTTGGACAATAGACTCAGAATACCACAGGGGTGGGGACATTATTATTGGAGGAATTGTTAATTTGAAATTTTTGAAACTCAGAGAGACACTGTCTTTTACATCTTATCCCTGGTGGGAAGTAGACATGTCGTAAGTAAAATTTTGGTTACCTAATATCTAAGGCACATTTGTTAGTTATTTTGGGTAGTCACTAACATGGACTGCAGGTGTAATTTGTGCTTTTATTAGGAATCTTTAGACGCAGGAGATCTTCTTAGGATTTTCCATTTGCCTGTAACTGTTCAGCAGGTTGCTATGGATTAGTAGTGACCTGAGGGGTCAATATCATTGTAATTTGGTACAAAGAACAGATAATGTGCATCTCTATGAAATAGGGTGGCAAAATAGATGTTGCAAAACTTAAATTTAACAAGATAGTAATAGCATTACGTTTATCCTATCTTTTTTAAGATTAGGCGCTTAAATTTAGCAGTCCTACTTAAATGAATAGTGTGGATGAAAATCCACATAAAGAGAAGTCGATAATTCATCCTCTTCTCTTTGTGTGGAGACCACCCCACTGAATATTCACCTCACACTGTCCTGATAAACCAATGAAAAACTGCTTCACCTGGATTCTTCATAGTCATGTGTTAGAAGTTACAAGTTGGTAATTTTGTTTAGAAAATGTTCTTTGTACTTTGCATTTGTGCTGTTTCATTTCTTCTCTATCTGCCGTCTTCTTCCTCCCTTCCCAGAATTCAAGATCCTTTTTTCTTTGTCCAGTGCATATTAGGGAGAGAATTTTTCTGGTCCATTTTGGAAGAAAAGGTGATTTACTTGTATATATTGGGCTACCAAATGTTTCCTGTCTTTTGTGCATATTTACCCATTTGTTGTTTCTCAGTCTGTTTGGTTTTAGCTACATTAGGGTGTTTAATATAATGCTTACATATGTGTTAAACGCTTGAAATGGGATTTTGGAAAGGCCGTCTAGGAAGAAATTAGGACGTCCAAGGCACCACATCCAAAATTCTAGGGAAGTGATAGCAGTGAAAGGAGGCATGTGTAAGCGCTTTCTGAAATCACTCCATTTCTACCCTGAAAGATGGCCGTCCCTGCCACCAGCCGGGTACATGCATGGTTCCAGCCCATTTTAGAAATGTGGATATCTTGAACTGCATGGCCACAGAAATGAGGACTAGGGCATGCTGCCTGGGGTATTTCCGAACTAGAATGTCTAAGTTATGAGCCATGCTTGCCCCAGCCAACCATTTCATATCAGCAGATGTGAGGCGCTGAAGCAGTAAAATGAATGGGCTGTAAATTTACATGCATGTTTTGTTGAAATGGTAAAGTTTGCTGTGGCAATTAGAGCACATTTCTCTCTTCCCCCCTCAAGTGCTGCTGCCATGAAACAAGTACTTTTGTCCACTAAAGAAGAGCGGGACCTATGCACGATTGTGTCTGATAAACTTAAAGTAGCTAAACGCGTAGAAAAGGTGACAGCAAAAAGTAGAAGGGTGCTTGGATGCATAGGGAGAGGAATGGTCAGCAGAAGAAAGGAGGTGATAGTGCCTCTGTATAAGTTTTTGATGCAACCTCATTTGCAGTATTATGTGCGGTTCTGGAGACCGTACTTTCAAAAGGATATAGACAGACTGGAGTCGGTACAGAGGGTGGCTATTAAAATGGTTAGTGGTCTTCATTATAAAGCATATGAGGACAGACTTAGGAATCTTAATATGTACACCTTAGAGGAAAGGCGGGATAGAGGTGATATGATTGAGATGTTTAAATACCTCCGTGGCATAAATGCACAGGAGGAGAGCCTCTTTTGGTTGAAAGCAAGCTCTGCTATGAGGGGACATGGGCTGAGTGTGAAAGGAGATAGATTCAGGAATGATATGCAGAAATTTGTCTTTATGGAAAGAGTGGTGGATCCGTGGACTAATCTCCCAGTGGAGGTGGTAGAGATGAGGACAGTATCTGAATTCAAAGAAGCATGGGACATACACGGAGGATCTCTAAAAGAAAAAAGGGGACTGTTGTGGTTGATATGGAAGGACAGACTAGACAGGCCATGTGTTCTTTGTCTGTCATCATGCTTCTGTTTCTATGTTTCATCAACTTCATCTTCTTCTGCAGCTGTTGTTGGGGCTTATACTTAAATTATAGTTGTGTTGATGTGCATTCCTCAAAGACAAATAGAAATTAAGCGTACACTGATTGCATTGTATTTCATTACAGTTCTTGCAAGTTTCTTCTTAATCCTCCCCTTTCCCGCACCCATCTAACTTCCCTGTAAGTGAAGCTGAAGCATGACATAGAGTGATAAAACAAATGTGTACCATGTAGCAGGGTTTTTTTTCCTAATAAAAGTACTATGGCCTAACTGGAGTAGGAATTACACGAGAATTGCTCAGGTTTGCAGGCCCAAATTCCTCTGCTTAAGATTAAGTGGTATTGTTACTGATATAATTCTGTGTTTTGTTTTGTTTTTTATTCCTTACTCTATTTGCAATTGAATTTAGAAAACTGGAGCCAAAGAACTGAGGAAAGATATTTGTTACTTGGTGAGTTCAGGATTAACACAGAACATTCTCTTTTACTTCTTATTTCATCAACAATGATTCTTGACCATAAGGTAGAGGATAAAATGGCTGTTGATTCACTTGACCTTTATGATATGACTCTGTGTATTCTTTCTATTTTTTCTTGATCCTCTCAACATCATTCATCATTTCAGTTTGAGATTGAGATTTTGTCTTTAACTCTAGGAGCTTTAGGAAAGATGATCTTCTTCTTCCTAGTATCTGTTTGTATTTCCTTGCATATGTCACTGTAGTATTCCTCACTGTCTTGTCTTGCTGCACGTTGGAAATCTTTGTTAAGTTCTGTGATTACCTCTCTTTCTCCTCTGGCTTTAGCTTCTTTGAATTTCTGGGCAATTTTCAGAGTTTCTTCAGTCATCCCTTTTGGTCATTTGGGCTTTATCACGTTTTTTAAAGACCTCTCGCTTTGATCAAGCACAGCTTTCTCAACATCATCCCCTAACACTTCTGGTTTTCTGCAATTTGTATCCATAGTGGCAAATCAATTTTGCTGGCAGTCATAAGAACATAAGATATGCCATACTGGGTCAGACCACGGTCCATCAAGCACAGTCCTGTTTCCAACAGTGGCCAATCTAGGTCATAGGTACCTAGCAGTTTCCCCAAAAGACACAGGTTCCACAATGCTTGTACTGGGTCAAGCATTGATATCCTGGGTCCCTTCTTAATAATGGTTTATGGACCTTTCCTCCAGGAACTTGTCCAAACCTTTTTTAAACCCAGCTACACTAACAGCCTTTACTACATCCTCCGGTAACAAATTCCAGAGTTTGATTACACGTTGAGTGAAAAAATATTTTTTTTTATTAGTCTTAAATAGTTTACCCTGTAGTTTCATTGCATGTCCCCTAGTCTTTCTATATTCTGATAACGTAAACAATCGATCTACGTTTACCCGTTTCACTCCGTTCATTAATTTATAGACTTCTGTCGTATCTCCCCTCAGCCATCTCTTTTCCAGGTTATTTATTATTATTATTACAGGCTCTTATATACCGCTCTATTCAGAATCAGCGCGGTTCACAATACAACAACATACCATAACAATAAACTGTTTGGTTTTACAGAGAACAAGGTCAGAGAACTTGGAATAAAACATGGAACGTCATTACTGCAACTATTTACAAGAGTATTTACAAGGTTAAAGAGCCCTAACCTTTTTAGCCTTTCATCATAGGAGTATCCTTCCATCCCTTTACCATTTTGGTGGCTCTTCTCTAGTGGTATATTTTCAAGACCACATTTTGCTGCATTCATGAGGGGCTTGTTCTTTTTCAGCTTTACTTTGAGTTTGCATACTAATAACAGTCAGCTCCAGATTTTGTCTTTGTTGATGTTATTGACCTTTCCTATCGTTGACTTCCACAGATGTAGTTGATTTGATTTTTGCATAATACATTAGGTGAAGTCTATGAGCACAATTTCCACTTGTCAAGGTCATAATTTCCAGCAACTTTGCCTTCTTTTTTGACGACAACAGGTATACAATATTTACTTTTTTTGATGGTGAACATAATGTCCTGCCCTAAAGGCTGCACAATCTAAATATCGTTGCCATATAGAACCTCCCTTAAAACCAAAACTTCTTATAACACCTCCAAAGGGTTGCATAAAAATGTTAAATAATACTGTTGAAAGCACAGACCCCTGTACCACCCAGAAGATAACCCTTTCAAAGGAACATCACCCTTAACTTATATCCATGTAAGAAAGGAAGAAATCCAGGCTACAGCTGTTCGTTATTCCCTGACGAGCATATTTCTGCAACATTAGATCCCAGTCCACCAAATCAAACACAGTAGGCAAGAGTAATGACCAGACTGCCTAACCTTCTTCCTTGAGCTTGATGCTGTAAATAATATTAGTTACTGCCACTAACCAAGATTTCTTTTCTAAACCACTATGAATACATACTTGTCCCCAATAGAAATCCGCCACTCTTTCCAAAAATAAATCTAACTGCTCCACCATTTCGTTCTCTAAGATCTTTGCAAATGTTGAAAGAGAAGAGACGGGTCCAAATTTCTCAAATGTTAATTCCCTGCCCTTTTTGGGTATTAGGGTTACTATAGTCTCCATTCGTACTTTGAACCTCAATATGTCAATCAATGGTGTTCCTAGGCTCGTATGCACCCAGAATGTGTGCCCCCTCTTGCTAGGCCCACACAGCGGAGCCAGTGCGGCAAACCTACCTTAATGTGACCTTGCCATGCTGCCTCCGCTCCAGACCCGGCAGCTGTTCCCTCCTGGGCCAAAGTCTCACATTAACGTAGGTTTGCCACACTGGCTCTGCCATGTGGGCCTGGGATTTGGCATACCATTCCTAATTGGAACCCATGGAGGACCACACCCACCGCCCCTCCCTTGGTACATCACTGATGCCAGTTTAGCCCTTCCTCTAACCATCTTTCCATCAGTCCCTATATAGAGGAATATTTGCAAAGCCATTTGTACAGGTAAAGCAATGCTTTAATCATTGAAATTGGATTTTAAAATATTTCCATCCTGTATTCAGATACAATTATGTGCATAGTTCTACTCCAAGCTCACTTTTGCTTGTATGTGGGAGCAGTGTTTTTGGTCAAGTTGTGATGGAATTTTGAACAACACACATAACTTTGAATTTCCAAAAGCACTTGTGTTTTAAGCAGTAAAAATAACCACATATAAAGAAGGTCCAAGTGTGGGTGTCTATTTTTTCTGGCCCGGTTTTCAAAGAAAGAGTATAGGCATACTTTTGTTTTGAAAATTTCAACAGAGTCTATGGGTCAAAAAAACACGAGCACTAAGCAACTTCTCCATTCTGGGAAAATTTAAATAGATAGACAGAAAGATGGAGGTGTTAAGAGTCCCAAGTTTAGTTCCATGTGAACACAGGGAGGGTGTCCATGTAACCACTGGCCATCGAGCAGGATAGGTATCTGCTATAGGAAGACAAGAACTGGAAGGAGAGAAAGTAATAAACATCTAGTTTGTGCTATCTCTGGAAGGTGAAATTTCACACCTCAAGACTAGAATTGATTATTCTATTCTATTCAATATTCAGTGAGTGTTTATTTAATGTTGTATTATGTTTATTTTCTTCACAGGTTTTTGCTATTGAAGTACTATGATTATTTGGCCTTTGTTTCTGCTGTAGAAGAGATTAACAACAGCTTGGAGCTCTTACCCAACATCACACTAGGGTTTCACCTTTTTGGTTCCTACCAGAATCCATTCTCAATGTTTTGGGCTGCCGTGGGTATATTTTCAGGTATTAACATTGGGATCCCTAATTATAGATGCAAAACATCTGGCAATCTGGCTGCTGTCATTGAAGGCCTTTCACCAGAGGAATCAAGTCTGATGTCCAATATGTTTGGGATATACCACTACCCACAGGTCAGGGGCTGCTTCATTTTCTTTGACTATATAATCCATCAAGAAGGAGAAAAGGAAGGAGAATATTGTAGTGGCACTCTTTCAATAAAAATATAATCAGGGTTGAAGGTATAACTGGGTAAATATAAGTTTATTTGTAGTTTGGCTCTAGAATCCATGACCTAATCTCTTTCTATGGCCTGCCAAGAATTTTGGAAAAACAAAGAGAGTCTCATTGCCCCACAAAAAACTATGCCCACTAACTGCAGAAGTAGAGTGAACAACTGAAAACAAATGCCATGCTGTTATATTTTGCTAGATGCCAAACAGCTCAGTCAGCACTTATCTGGATAATTTTGGGCACATGAAAAGCAGAGCTAAGTTGCCATGTGGATATGGGCGGACTGAAATCACAGTAACCACCATGGCTGACTTTTGAAGCATTTGAATATCAGCCTCTTTGGAAATTGGGCTCTCTGTAGCCCATACTTGAAATCTCTAGTCCCTGGGATGTCAGCAAATAGAGTTAAAAATGAAAGGATACATTTTTCAGTTTTCCTATAGTTGGCGAGTGATGGTGGTCTTCATACAGGTCAGTGAAGCACTTCCTGTCACTCACATTCCTGAGGTCATCAGCTTTTCACCTGGTCAACCTGACAGTATGGGAAAGAGCTAAATGAGTGCCAGCCGCACTTGGCATTTTTTAATTAGCCTGGCTTTCCAGAGTTTGGTGGGTTCCACTTACCTAGTTACCTTGCTCTGCTGCATCATCATCACTGTCACCTCTTTTTTTTGGTGTTCCCATTCCTCTATTACCCACTTTTCACTATCTTGGTGTTACTCTTGATTCATCACCATCTTTCCATGACCATATCAGTACCGTAATACATAGCTATTCTCTCTTTTTACCAGATAAGGGTTGTTTGCCCATTTTTGTCCTCCTCAACTTTGACTACCCTACTTCTATTTCTGGTTGTGGCATGACTGGACTACTATAATGTCATCTTTGCTGGTCTCCTCAATTATCAGCTCCAAAGAGTACTACTTGTTTAAAACGCAACCATAAGACTATAAGCCTTTGCCTCCAGGTTTGACCATATTACTCCTCTGTTGATTCACTTCCATTGGCTTCCTCTACACTACAGTAGCCACTACAAACCTATCACTTGATACCATAGGCTGCATGAAATACTGATGCTCCTCTTCTTATCTTTTTCTGCTCTCTCTTAGTATGAATCTTTCCTATTTTATGGATTTCCTTTATATTCTCTCCATCCTCTCTTGGAATTGTTTTATTGCAAACCACCTTGGCATAACCATTAAGGGCAGTATATCAAATTTTAAATAAACAAACATAGCTCATGAGTGGAAGTTATAAATTACTATTGCTTCCACTCGTCGGATCATCTGTCTAGGCATGGAAGGTTTCTCCTGCCCTTGAGCAAG
This sequence comes from Ichthyophis bannanicus, assembly GCA_033557465.1. Classification (NCBI taxonomy): domain Eukaryota; kingdom Metazoa; phylum Chordata; class Amphibia; order Gymnophiona; family Ichthyophiidae; genus Ichthyophis; species Ichthyophis bannanicus. The sequence goes on along the minus strand of CM066047.1, from coordinate 36,365,222 downwards.
CATAAATGGCCTGCTATTTTTGTGTCACCCAAATTGTTGACCTTCCTAATCTCAATACATTTTATGATTGTCTCTTCATCCTGTCCAGATGGACAGCAGTATAACTCCACTACTATACTCCTCCCAGTCACATGTGGAATTTGTATCCATGTGGAATGGAATTATACACTTCGCTCCGGATCTCTCCAGCTCACCAATTGGACATCGGGGGAGGAAGCGGGAGTTGCTTGCCCTTCCCGCTCCCCCCACCTAGGCCCAATCGGGGCTCTCCTCCAGCTTTAAAAACAGCACCTGGCGGGCCTGTGCCTGGACCTTATTTTCCTCCCATCCCAGAAATTAAGACCAAACCCTATCCTACCAAATGCAACCCGCCCCATAGAATGATCACTACAGCATCACTTTTAAAATACCACACAATGTCGCAATTCATAAACCCAAACCTAAGATCCAACCCAAAAAAACGCTTCAAACACTTTGATAAGGATTCATTCATTCGAGAGATCCTTCCACAATTAAATTATGACACAAATGACATTGATGCACTTCTGAACTCTTGGAACATGATAATATCTGAAGCGGCAACTGCCCCATTAGCCACAAATGATCAAACTCCCAGAAGTTCCAACATATGGTAAAATGATGATCTAAGAACCCTAAGAAGACTCCTTCGTAAAATAGAAAGAAAATGGAGGAAAACCAAAAGCACATCAGATAAACTACAATGCATGAACACACTACAAAAATATAAAGAATCCATCAACAAGGCCAAGAAGGAAAGCCACACGAAGATCTTAATGAACTCTCTCATTAGACCAAGAGAGCTGTTTCAGACAGTAAAATCTCTAACCAAGTCATCAGACAGCGTTAACCTCTCTACACAAATTAATCCACAAACACTGGTGGAACACTATAACACTAAATTATGTTCTATCTCACATGTCCTCCCAAACACCTTAATACATCCCTCCCTTGATTCCCCAAAACTAAACTCACTCTCAACAATCTCCATAGCACAACTGGAGAAGATTGTCACTACAATAAACACAACCACAGCCCCAGGAGATCCATGCCCCGTTACCTGGGTAAAGATGGTACATGATGCCCTTGCTCCAATAATATAAAAGATTGTAAACCTTTCCTTAACTTAAGGCTACATGCCAAAATCACTCAAACAGGCAACTATACGCCCTATATTAAAATCTAATAAGTTGTAAAAACTACAACCAAGCTCATATAGACCAAAATCAAGCCTACCGTACCTAGCAAAAATAATAGAAAAAACAGTTCAAAACATTCTACAAGACCACCTAGACTTAACCTCTCCTCTTGATGCACAATGGTATGGCTTCAGAACACAAAATGGAGTAGAAAACCTACTCATAGCCCTATTTGATATGCTCACTAAAAGTATTGAAAAACCTAGTTATTGCGGCAGCTTTTGATTCTATTAATCATAGCTTGCTATTAGCAAGACTCCAACAAATTGGAATCTGCGGAATAGCCCTGGTCTGGTTCACCTCATATCTAAACGACCGCACCCAACAAGTAAAAATTGACCAAACCTCATCTCAACCCTTTAGTCAGAACCAGGGAATCCCCCAAGAGTCAGCCCTGTTTGCTCTTCTATTTAATATCTACCTTCAGCCAATATGCAAAATCTCCCAAAAATGCAAAGTATTCTACCATATTTATGCTGACAATATTATGATGTACCTCCCAATCAGTACTTTAAAACTTAATCTAGAGCAGATCACGGCATGCTACCACGAAGCCTCAGAGTGATTTGTATCTAACAACCTGAGAATAAACATTAATAAAACAGAAGCCATATTCATAACAAGAGATAAATAATTCACCGCACCACCTCAGATACACCTTGGAAGAGCAACAATCACAGTAACTCTAACACTCACTGCACATATAAATAATTCCACACAAGCCATATACAGAAAAATCGAAATGCTACAACGACTAAGACCCCTCCTCAAACCATCAGACTTTAGAACAGTTATTCAAGCAATGATCAGTCCCCATATAGACTATTGTAATAGCATCCTCCATGGTCTCCCAATGCAAATACTATCACACCTACAACTTGTGCAAAACACAGCTGCACATGTAATAATGCATGCATCTAAATCTCATCGTATCACACCAATCCTGCACAACCTTCACTGGCTCCCGATAGCCAGTCAAATTAAATGCAAACATCTGGTTATTATATTTATTTAACATTTCTTATATACCGCCTTTCATGATATCAAGGTGGTTTACATTGAACAAACTGAAATTACATTGAACAGGGCATTATAACTTGGAGATAACTATTTTACAGGGGACATGGGCTATGGAGGGTTAAGTGGCTTGCCCAAGACCACAAGGAGCACCTGTGGGACTAGAAACCCCAGTCCTTCTGGCCCAAGGTTTCTGTCCTCTAGTGGGATTTGAACCCCTGACCCTCCAGCCTAAAGTACCTGGCCCCAACCACAAGTCCACTCCTCCACTCCTTAAACTGTTTAAACTGTTAGATGACATAGCACCATCACACATCACCACATTAATATCCCAAACTCCAGATACCAGGCAGAGAAGGAGCTGTACACAAAATTTACTATGTCTACAGACTGACTTCCATAAGACAACCAAAATGACAAACGAAAGAGCTTTCTCACACTATGCCCCAACACTCTGAAATACCTTGCCAACAACAATAAAAGAACTAAAAGACCTTACTGATTTCAGAAAAGGATTAAATACATTCCTTTTCAATGAACACTATGGACAGTCCCACCCAAAATCCTTTAGTTTATCAACATCACTTCATATCCCACCCTTACCTTCTCTTCTCTCATCCTACTCAATTCAAACAATACACCAAAATGTAAATAGTTTTACAGTTAACCCTGTTATTGTACATAGTTAAATCTGTTTGATGTAATGTTAATGTTCTGTTGATTGTAAACTTCCTTGATTGCCAGATAAGGCGGTATATAAGAATGTGAAATAAATAAATACATTGGATATACTGGGCATAGGACTTGGTGAGAAGTTGGGATAATGGCAACCAGGATGCCCAACTTCTCCTGGGCAGGGAACAAGTGCCTATGCCACATGGCCCTGGAAAATGAGAAACAATTTTTCAAACCCCATGGGCGATGCACCAGTCAATGGGAGGTCCGTGCTATCTGATACATGATCCACCTGATGCTCCATCAGTAAGGGCAACAGAGGGCATGGGGTAGGGGCAGCAACAGTTGCAGGAAGGAAAAGGCTGCTGAGGAAATGGGGCGGCAGATGAGCAGAGTGCAGACATAGGAGAGCTGGGACAGAGATGGCAAAAGAGAGTATAGAGAAGGTGCAGATAGATGAAGGAATGGGAACACTGTCACCAAAAACCTTGCGCTGACTAGAGGGGGCACCCTTGTACCAATGTGGGAGAGCAAAGAAAAGGAGCAAGTGGGCCAAAGGACAAGGGGCTTATAGATGAACAGAGAGTAGGCAGAGCAGTGAGGCATGTACAAGGTGTGCTTGGCTGTGAAGGACACCAGCATGTCTATCTGGTGAATGGGTGGCCAGGGAGATAAGGTAAGAATGTGAGCCCACCCCAAGACATGAAAAGAGGTGATAGGGCACAACAGAATATAGAACCCTAGCCATCCCATTTGCAGGAAAGTGGATATGGGACAGATATATGGAGCCAGTGTGTAGGAGGGCCAGATGCCAGGTGAAAAGGGTAGGGAAGCAATAACTATACCAAATCCATCTGTAGGCATTACATGATTCAACATGACACAGAGGTCCTTAAATAGTATTTCAGGGCCACTCGGAGGAAGATGCAATGGCTACTGTCCAGGCTGCAGCAGAAGCTTTCTGAATGGCAAGGTAAGGACAAGATATGTAAGTGCAGGTGCCCAAGTCGCCACTTTGCTTGCATCTGTGGCATAGCATGGCAGTGATATACTGTGGGTGGCAGAGAGCAGAGTTATCTGTGGTGACAAGATGGGCAGATAGCAAAGTGAGGAGTGCTGTAATGTGTGCTTCCTTTGACCTTGAAGTTGCAGATGCCTCTCAGATACCACATGCTGATGCCTCAAACAACAGCCACCGGCAGGTGGAGGAAAAAAACAACAGAGGAGCGGTAGCTAGAGCCCGTGGTCATGGAACCAGCTACTGCACACACACAAAGGCAGCAGCAGCTGGAAGCACCCCAACTAGCAGCAGTGGGTGCCTCACTGTCACCTCCCATAAAAAAGAGGAGGATGGGCCACCAGAAGCAACCACCACACCACCAATGCTGTGACTCTGTTATGTCAGGGACACAAAAGAGATAGCAGGCCTCACGTCTCTTACTGAGTCAGATAGTGGGCTATGGACTAAATGGGAGGGGGAAGGAGGGGATGTTTGGTTGAATGGGAGGAGTGGGAGGAGTGGGAGAGGGAGGGGAAGGAGGGAGGGATAAAAGGGGAGGTATTGAAGAAGCAGGAGGGTACAGTGGTGCCTGTCATCAGCAGCACTGCTGTGCTACAAATGCCCAGGACTGTGGCTGAGCAAGGACTCCCTTTTGCTGGCCCCTAGATGCACCATCATAAGGCTATTCTGGGCCCTGGTGACCTCAAAGTCCTGCTGTACCTGCAGGCTCCAAGGTATGAGGTGTAGCAGGGCATTGTGGCCATCATTTCTGTCTAGGGCCTTATGATGGGCCATCTAGAGGGTCTAATGACAGAGATGCAGGTCCTAACACAGGCCATATTTGCCCTGTGGGGCTGAAGTTACTACTACAAGTACTACTAGTCATTTGTATAGTACTTAAAGGCATACACAGCACTGTACACATAGATGTAAGACACAGTCCCCGCACATAGGAACTTACAATCTAGTCAAGGCAAAACACGTGGAAGCAGATTCTGGTTTTTGCACATCTGGTTGCATTGGCCTGCAAAAACTGGACGTGCGTGAACTTGACCAGATTTTGCCATCGCAGATCCCGGACATATCCACCATGGCAGAATCGGAGACTTAGATGTCCAGCCAGGCACCCCCATCTGACTTTTGGTGGGGGCCCCCAGGGCCAGGATTGGGTGGCAGGGGCTCTCCAGTGTTACTGAAGTGGGGTAGTGGGGGCAGAATCTGCGCTAAACACAGCACCCAGAACCATCGGGGTGGAATAAGCCAGGAGTGTAAATAGAAGCCAGGGGACATACAGAGGCACAATCAGAATTGTCTCTGTACATCCCAGCTGCCGGCCCTTCCCACAAACTGCCCCCTCCCAGCCCCATCCAGCACGCCCCGTACAAACCCTCTGTATATGTGGGGAGCGCTGGAATCAGAATAGCATGCTGGACCTAAATGAGGGTTAGACGTTCAATCCACTATTCATGGGTCAGACTACCACCCATAGTGAAACTGGGGACTATAGAATGGCATAAGGTTCCAAAAGTGTCTTTAAAGAGGTGGGTTCTCAGCCTGGATTGAAAAGGAATAGAAAAGGAGCCTGGTACACCAACTCGGGTAGTTTGTTCCAGGACTATGGAGCAGCAAGATAGTATGACACAGTCTAGATTTGGCAGGGGCAGAGAAGGTCACAGATAGAAGTGATCTGTCAGAAGAATGGAGTTCCCGAGAAAGAGTGAGATAAGAGGAAAGGTAGTGAGGAGGCACAGAATGAATGCACTTGTAGGTCAGTAGGAGAAATTTGAACTGGATGTGGAGCCAGTGAAGAGAAGAGGGCTTACATGAGCATAGCAACCCTGGCAGAAGATAAGCCATGCAGCTGTGCTTTCAACAGATTCAAGGAGAAAGAGACCAGAGGGAAACCAGCAAGGAGCAGGTTACAATAGTCAAGGCAGAAGATGACTAGTGAGTGGATAAGGGTCTTAGTAGTGTCAGTAGAAGTTCCTCGCTGATTACACTTGGACCCAGGGGGAGGGGCCCAGATAGAGGGGGGAAGATCATTGTTTTTGAGTGAAAATATCTGTAATTTCACATTACAACAATATGGAGTTTGTTTTCAACAAACCACTATATTTTTGTCTTCCATCATCCCCCCCCCCCCCCCCCCTGCTGCTGTTGCCTTGTGTCCCTATAGCTATGGCTCTGGGGATGCCTCCTGTGCCCTGCACACATCCACCATGATCTGAGTCTGGAACAGCAGACTTCAAAAGGATAGGCTTCAGGTCTGAGTGCTTCCTGCTGTGAGTTTCTGCCTGTATGAATCCCCTGTGCACCAATGTAACCGTGTGATAAGCCTACGGACCCCACATATCCATTGGCCATGATAACAAGAGATTACAAATATGACTGGGTCCAGCACAGGAGCCAGGGGACATTCAGGTTTTAGAAAGGGCAATAAGAACATATTTATTGCACTGAATGCCCTCAAAAACTGTTGAGAAATTCAGCTAAATAGGGTTTCTACTGTAATACCTCCACCTTCACTTCACATTTTTTTCTTATTTTCTTTTTATACTCTTTTTTTCTTTTGTTTTGATTATTCTTATTTTTTACTGAAACTCCAATGCCTATGAGTAAAGATAAAGTGCAGGTCTCAGACTAACACTGGTAGTGCTTTTTGCATGAATCAAAAGCAGCATACCTTCACGCATCAACGACCTTTGAGCACTTATCCTTTCATTGAAGACTGTGACCCAGTAGCTCCTCAGGAACCTATGGACACAAGTGAGCATCCGGTGGTGGAAGCCGGTAATGCTAGAGAGAGCACAGATTTCTTTAGAGAAAGAAAAAAACACACTTCCAATCAAGCTAAACAGCACTCCTCGGGGGAAGGGAGTGAGGAAGCCTGTGATTGGGCACGCCCCAAAGGAAGGCGGGCAATGCAGGCTAGAGCCAGCCGCTTAAATATACAGAAACCAGGAAGTCAGAGGGAACTAGTGAAGGACTCGAGAAAAGTTCTAAAGGAAGGACTAGAAAGGAGAATAACAGGACAACTGGTTCCAGACAAGCTGAGAACACGAGAGAAGCTATCTGAGTTCCCAGAGGGAGATACAAGGATTGCAGAAGGCAAGTCTGTATGGGATTATCCTTGCTATAGAGATTCCTGTGACAAGCTGCACCTGGAAGGTACCGTGGGAGAGGATTCAGTAGAGAGAGAGAACTGCTGCAGGCAGAGGTCTTTTAACTACGCTGAAAACCCAGGGCTACAGAACCAGGCAGAGCTGTGGAAGAAGGACAGAAGGATAAGGTATTCCCCAGATGAAAAGCTTCTGTATCAGGTACCCAAGAAAAGAAGTGTTTATGCTTTTAAACCAGGCAGTCTCTGTTCCACTTTTAAAAGCACAGCTAAACAAGATGGTGGCGTCTGTTATCAGCCAAGGGAAGCTTTAAGTAATCCTGAATATTCTTTTAAGCTAGCTGATATACCTAACCTGGAGAAGGCTGAATGTAATGCTTTTGATTATTCTCCTGACATTGCAAAGTTTGAATACCAAGCACCCACGGCTAGAGAACGTTTAGGAGATAAACGTAGCCCAGCACATGTGTTTGTTCCCAGTACAAACAAACTTAAGTGGCAGCCTGAGATTGATAAGCTCAGTAAACAGTTACTCATTGAAGGGAGGGGAGATCAGACATACTTGGGGAAGTTACCGGCTGAGTCACTTCTAAAGGACTTCCAAGACTTCTTAAAGCAGAAGAGAAGTTTTAATCCGGTTGTGCCAGACATTGAATGTATGGAAGAAACTTCTACCCCTGATTCTTTATTGCCCCCTGATAATGATGACATGTTAATGGACTGCTCAATCTGTTTAATTGACAGAGACAATTAAACAGCTAAGTTTTGTACTGTTCTATGAGGTAATAGGACATTGACAATTAACCTCATTTATACAAGAAAACTTGAGTGAAGAGATTTTTCTGTTTCCTTCCTGTATGATGAAGCACATGAGAGAAATGTGTAATAATACAGCGCAACAAGCAACTAGATAAGATTCAGTTATTCCTGTATACTTTTGGATTTAATTTCTTCTGCACCGTCTGTAATTTGCATATTGAACTGCGCACTGGCAGACTAAGCCACGAGCAAATAAACCAGTTAAAATAAATAATCCTTTGCCAAGCCTTATCACTCGTCGCACCACAACACAACTACAACAATTGCCCACGGGCGTCGCAAGTCAACCCCTCTTTAGCCCTCAAGGTTAAGGAGCGGGTGGGGCTGGATGACAAGACTTACAGTATTTCCAAACTCCCTACTAGACTTTTTCTTCAATCATTAACTTAATATATTCATCCACGTTGTTAATAAAAAAGATTGTGCTTATCTTCTCCTGTTGTTGATAATTAGTCTCCCCGACGCCACCAAATGGGTACCGCAAACATGCGTTTCGTTTTCTTCCTCAGGGGGGATTTTGTATATCACAGCACGATCTGAGAAAACAACATAGAAGTGATAAGCATACCAGTCTAGAACTTACAATTGCTGGCATAGAATTCCCAATATTATGGCCTCAACTTCTACCTTGGAGTGGAACGCGGTGTCTTGCTCTCTGAACCTTCAAAGCGTTGCCAAATTGAAATTGTTTGAACATGCAAAAAAACGCCGCGCCTGCGGACTTACTCTATTGCGGGGATTTAAATAGTGATGTCATGATTGTCAGCAGCCAATCTGATGAACCATCTGATAATATTTTCATTCTCACAGGATGCCTCCATAGATGAAAGAAAAAGGTTTTTTTGATGTTACATACAGGCTCGCCATTCAATTGAATTATTCAAACCAGTGACTCCCGTCGTAGCCAATCTGAAAATCCATTTTTGCTCTTGTATCAATAGCGTTTGTGCTCTCGATTTGCCATTCCTCCCAGTAAGGGTCATTTCAATTGCAAAGCAACGTAGATCGTCAAAACGATGGCCCTTGGCAACACAATGAGCGAGTATTGGAGCTTCTAATGTCTTACATTTTAGCTTGCTGCGATGTTCTGCCAATCGAATTTTTAACTGACGTTCTGTTTTCCCGATGTATAAAACATCACACGGGCATCGAATCGCATAGACAACATGATCTGAAAGACATGTTGTAGAGTGTTTTAAACTGTATGTTTTCCCACGTGTGTGAAACTAGTCCGCTCTTCCATCACAGCACAGGTTGTGCAACTACCACAGGCTCTATGCCCAGGTACTCCCCTTTGGGGTAACTCTCGCCTTGGTTTTAATCGACTTGGGCTCAACTTGTCTTTGAGATTAGGATTCCTCTTCCAGACACATCTAATGGACTTGTTTCGTAACGCTGGTATTGTGGTAAGGACATTACGGTGTTTCTGCAAAATTTTCTTAATAGCTCCGCTCAACGGGGAAATTTTCGGAACGAAATTTATGGTGTCCTCATCCTCTAACGTGCTACATGGTTTTGGTTGAAGCAGCAATGCTCTATTGCAATATAGCGCCCTCTTATACGCTCTCTGAATTACTAGAGGGGGATATCCCCTATCTTGGAAATCCCTTTTTAAATTTTTTGCTTGCCTTCAATGAAAGGATAAGTGCTCAAAGGTCGTTGATGCGTGAAGGTATGCTGCTTTTGATTCATGCAAAAAGCACTGCCAGTGTTAGTCTGAGACCTGCACTTTATCTTTACTCATAGGCATTGGAGTTTCAGTAAAAAATAAGAATAATCAAAACAAAAGAAAAAAAGAGTATAAAAAGAAAATAAGAAAAAAATGTGAAGTGAAGGTGGAGGTATTACAGTAGAAACCCTATTTAGCTGAATTTCTCAACAGTTTTTGAGGGCATTCAGTGCAATAAGGATCTTCAACCCTCTGAAAAGTAGACCTAAAATAGTCATGTAATAAGAACATACTGACAGCTGTGGGAATCACTCCGATGGCATCTGCAGAGCACCACAGCCCCTTTACTATCCCCAGCATGAAGATGTGTTGAAATGGCCTGTGTATTTATTTTATTTATTTATTTATTACAGTTTCTTATATACCGCGCTATTTAGAATCAGCGCGGTTTACATCATAACAAAACGACCATTACGACAAACTGTCAGGTTTTACATTGAACAGGAGTACAAACTTGGATAACTGGGTTAACTATATACATAATCTATCTACACTGCAGTGTGAGGGCATTTCTAGATTGGGTCATTTCTTGGAGGGGATATCTGGTTCAGTTGCTGTCTGGGAAATATTGGCGGAAAAGGTATGTTTTGAGAGCCTTTCTGAACTGATATAGATTGGTAATGGCTCTAATGTCGGGGGTAGGGTGTTCCAGCATTTTGGTACATAAAACTGAATGCCCTGTTTGTGGTGTTCGTGTTGGACTTTGTTGAAGCCTTTGGTATTGCTAGCAAGTTTACAGCTGATGTTCTTCTTGCTCTGTTGGGGGGGACCATGTGGATTAGATTCGTGAGTGAGAGGGATGAGGTGCCTTTGATTGCCTTAAATGCTAATACAAGGGATTTGAAGGTGATTCTCCCGTGAATTGGTAGCCAGTGCAGCTGTTTGAGAATGGGAGTCACGTGGTCGTTTCTGGATGCACCGTAGAGGACCCTAGCTGCGGCATTCATGGCCAACTGTAAGGGGGTTAGTGTGGATTGGGGGAGACCTTGTAGGATGGCATTTGCAAAGTCAAAATGTGGCAGGATCAGCGCTTGATATATGGTACGGAAATCGTCTGGGTCCAGCAGGGAGCGTAGGTGTTTGAGGGAACGGATTTTGAAGTAGATGGCTTTGACTACGCTGCTTATGTGGCGTCTCATGTCTAGATGTTGGTCCAGGGTAACTCCCAAATATTTTATTGCATCTTTAGTTTGCAAATCAGCTTCCTTGACACTGACGTGGGATGGGGGCGTAAAGTTGAAGTCTCTGGAGATGAAAAGGACCTCTGTTTTTTTATGCTGGATACGTAGGTTCTGTGTCTGGAGCCATGTTGAAACTGCATTGAAACAATCTGTGAGTGGGGTCAGGTCCATGTGGGTTGTGGAGAAAGGCATGTATAAAAGAATGTCATCTGCATATATCATGCAGTTTACGTTGAATGATCTTATGATATTGCATATGGGCTGCATGTAGATATTGAAGAGTAAGGAGGATAATGAGGATCCTTGAGGTACCCCTTGTTTTTGATGGAAGTGGCTAGACTCTTCTGATCCAGACTTCACATATTGCCATCTATCGTCCAGATAAGACTTGCACCATTTTAGTGCCTTGTTGCAGACACCCTTTTCTTTTAGTCTTCCAAGGAGGATTTCGTGACTCACGGAGTCAAAAGCCGCGGCGATGTCTAGGAAAATGAGGACAAAACCTTGATGGATGTTGTCGATTCCTGTGATGATATTGTTGATTAGACCAGTGAGTAGTGTCTCAACCCCGTGATGTTCTCTGAACCCATGTTGGCAGTTATCTAAGGAAGCAACAGAGTCTATGTGATCTTGAATTTGCCGTTGTGCTTCCTTCTCAATTATTTTGGCTAAGATGGGGATGCTAGCTATTGGTCGATAGGAGTCCACCCTTTGGGGGTCCAGTTTGGGGTTTTTCAGTAATGGTCTAATGGACGTCTGCTTGAGTGAAGTGGGAAAATAACCTGTTGAAAAGGAGAGTTTCATTATATTTGCGATGACAGGACTGAGCACATCACGTAGTTCCTTGATCCAAAAAGCTGGACATGGGTCGGTCTGTGCAGTGGAGGTGTTGAGTGATGCTATGGTGTTCTCAATACATTTATTGGATGGTGTGGAAAAAAAGTTAAGTGGAGAGAGGTCCGCCGGTTCTTGATATTGGACTGCTGTGACCTTGTTAGTTTGTACAATCTTGGATTGCAGATAATCAGCGAATTCTTGTGGATGTATGTTGATGTGTTGCTCGGGTGATGGTTCCTTTGAGAGGGATTTGACCAAATTGAAGAGGTCACGAGGTTTATTCAATGACCTCTTTAGGGTGTCAGTGTGATATTGTCTCATTCTGATAGAGATTGTTCCTCGATGTATTGCAAGGTGGGTTAGGTATGCGGTCTGATCTTCCGGTGAGCGTGATCGGCGCCATCGGCGTTCGAGTCTACGTAATTGCATGAGGGAAGCGCGTAGATCAGGAGAGAACCATGGGGCGGATTTTCTTTTCGCTCTTGCTGTATTTTTAGGGTTTGGGTGTTGTGAGATGGCAAGCAGGCTGGAATTCCAGTGAGAGATGCTAAAGTCTCCCCTTCTCCGTGGCCCTCCTTCATCTAAGTGCCACCTCAGATTATTGCACTCACATGAAAATCAGCACTGTAGCCTACAGATAGCAACAGTGTCCCGAGGGTGTATGCCCATCAGTACCCTTGGGTTTGGAGCACTCACTAGAGTTGCATGGTTAGGGATCAGGGTAAAATATATGTAGGACCATCAGGTGCCATCCTGGGTCTCCATCCACAAATGGCAGCAGGATATGGTCCCTTTGCTCTTGGCTGGTCAAAAGCACCCTTGCTAGATCCCAAGACAACAACAGTGTTATTCCATGGCTCTGCATGCCACTATGAAGCATTTGCATTGCAGCACCAAAGATCTTAGGTCTTCGGGTCCAAGTCTACTCTGCTGCTGTACAACTGACGTCAACAGCAGGTTCATCCATCAACATACCCTGTAGTATAGCGTGTCTCCTATACCCATGGTGTAGGCCATCTTTTGCAATTCCCAGCATCAAGAACTGTGCCAGGAGTTGTTTCCCTCCCAATTACCAGGACATTGTAGAAGCCTGTATTCTAGCTTGTACTGCACACACCCATCGCACACAAAGATCAGTAGCCGCCAAACTGATGTGTGCCATGGGAGCTCGTAAGTGAAGTCAAACAGCACACAGACAGCTTATCTTCATTAAAGAGTCATCTGTTATGAAGGAGGCCAGTGGCCTATAGTTCAGACCATAGCACCATACTGCTATAGCACCTATGTCATCCAAGTCGTTTCTGCAGACCCCCATGTAGCAGATTCTAGAAGCGAGCCTGGGTATGTCTAAGCAAATGATTCATTTTGGATGTGGAGACATATCTCTGGGATGTGCAGATGCAGGCCTCCAGGACATACATAAAAGCACTGGTAAATGTGCAAATGGATAATTTTGCAATGTGAGCTTGAGGCCAATGCTGTTGTTCATTTGCCATAACAAGAAAAGGCAAGGCATCCAGCAGGAAGGAGAACATCTGTCCTGGGGAGGTTGAGCAGCTGATATATGAGGCCCTCACAAAACACCACATCCTCTTTGACAATGTAGGCACTAATTATAGCATGAATCAGAAGGAGCGACTCTGGCATCCCATCTGTACCCAGCTGAATGTCATCTACCACTGTTACTGAGACGTGGAGGTTGTCAATAGAAAGTGGAGAGCAATGAGGTGCAGGGAAAAGGCTAAAGCATCTGAATGTGGTTAAGATGGGAGGCTAGCCATGTTAAGTGAACTTGAGGCATAGGTCTTGGGCACCCTGGGTAAGGAGGCATCGACTGGGGTCGGCAGTCTCAATAGTTCCCGATCTTTGCAGCAAACAGGTTGGTAGAGCTCTCCTGCAATGCAATATGTGTGGTAAGACATGATTGCATTTATAGTTCCTGCACTGGCAGACACGGTCGTGCGAGACAAACCCATGGCCGTCCACTACATTGGTCTGCATAGGTCATGCAAATACATCACCCCTGGGGGGATCCTAGACACCCACTGCACAGTTTTGTTGTTTCATCTGTGGGCCTGGGCCCCCCCCCCCCCCCATCTATACGGCACTTGACCAGTGCCCCAGAATATGTGTGGCCAGCTGCAATGGCAGCATGGTCTTTTCTACAGCTATAGCACTGTCATGAAATGGCAATGTAGTGGCAGCTGTTATTAGATGTACCTTGGGCACAGTAGCACAGTTCAGGTATTGGAGTGGAAAATTCAGCTGTCCATCTCTGGCCCCAGAATAATACAAGAAGGATGGTAGAGTAATGCAGTCACATCCCATGCATTCTCCTTTCCCACTGACAAACAGTGCCTCGTGTACCCTCAGCGGCCCTCTCTACTGTCTGTATCCAACCCCTAACCCACGGCGCTTGTTGCTCATCTCACATGCACTGTGTCAGTGGTGTCAACATTCATTGCCTTGCCCAGTCTCACAAGGGTAATATGCAGGTGGCACCTGTTTATCTATCTCTCAAAACACCTGAGGCAGCAGGTGATGGTGTTGTTGCTGACAAACTGCAAGTTTCCATGGACAAATGTAACCAGATTGCAAAGAGGAACAGCCCCGATCCATGTAGCATTTTAGTGGCAGACACAGAGTCAAGCCAGAGGGAAGATGAGCATGGTACAGCTGTAGATAGGTCTGCAGTCTGTTTCTTGTTTTCATTCTCTGCTGATAGGGCTGGAAATTGACATCTGCAGTGCTGACTGTGCCCTTCTTCATGTCGGTCTTCTGCAGCGTATTCTCCAGGGGCAGAGAGAGGCGCTTCCTCTTTGCCAGGTTGCGTCGCATGTAGCATGCCATGAAGGTTTCACAGACCTTCTCTAGGCTGTACAGTAGCTCTCCTCCTGAAATGTCCAGACACCAAAAGCATGTTTTCAGCAGGGTTAATGTTCTCTCTATCACTGAACGAGTGGTACGTGAACCTCCTCTGTGGAGTACAAAATTGGGGGTTCTCAGAGAGTAACCGTGGTCTATTGCAAATCAGAATAGATGGGGGGAGGAGAGGGAGGTCCTTTTGAGTAGACCGTGTCACTGACAATGCTATTCCTGTCATTGCTAGAGATAAAAGAGATTCCCATAGCTCTATATCTCACCCCATTTATGCTAACCTGCCGATAGTGTGCTGGTACCGGCTATTCCATTCCAATGTGCTCTAATAATCCGAGGTACAGCCCTGTACCCTGGTGTGCCCTGACCCTCCATGGGGAGTGTCCTGTCTTGTCCTGCATCTTCCATTCTCCTACCACAATATACCTCATCCAGGTCACTATACAAAATATTTCTTGGGCCTACAATTCTCTCTGTGACCACCAGGACCTAGCAGTGTTCAGGGCTGTAGCTCCCATTGAGCACACCCCCATCCACTTGCCTCTTTCTGTGGCATGCCTTCTGTGGAGCACTCTACATGTCCATATTTTGGCAAACAAAGCCTTCATCAGGGGCTTGTGACTGAGTCGAGACACTCAATAAGGGATACTAACATTTTCTTGTATTCATGCACTATTTTTAGGTTGCTGGATCACATAAGCTGCTGCCTATTGTCTCTGTCACGGATGTGCAGGAAGGGACCTCTGGACATGATTGGCCTGTCACCCTGCAACCTGCTGGAAATCCAGTATGGTCTGTTAGCCGTGCTGTACCGTGCTCAGGAAGCAAATGAACTCCCTTATCCGGGAGAGGAACATTGTGAGGAACTGTGTAAGACATAGTGACACTGCCGCCTGGCTGATGCCTGCCGTGGTTGCCAACATGGCCTGGAAACTGCTGGTTACCAGAAACACAAGGGCTGTGTTGACCTTGATAAGCACAGGAATGGGAAAGCCTCTTTGTGTGGTTGGCACTGAAGTCTTGTTCTAGTTCCTGATACAGCTGGTGTAGGGTGGCCTTGTTAAATTGGAACTGTGTCAGGCACTGGTCAGAGAGCTTGATGTATTGGGCCCTTGGCCAGTATACTCTCTGATAGCCGTGCCTCTCTGAGCCCTCTTGCGCTCCCTATCTAGTTCTTCCTCAATGACTGCAGCAAAGCAGTTGTTCATCTGCTTCATCGCTTCTACCTTCCACTAATACCTGTGTAGACCACCACCTACACCCCCTGATAAACACCCCCCTTGTTCTACCACCAAACCACGTGCGGTGCTCTGAGCTGTGTATGATGCCGACACAGACATGTATAGACACTCATTCACAGCCACATGACCATCGCGACCTGCACCCAGCAGACAGTCATACACCCTCCTCAGCTCCTTCACTCCTACATATGTAGACACACGTGCAATTCCACTTCCATAGCTGGACCACAGACAAAGGTGAATGAAGGCACAGAGAGAAAAGGGGGTCTGAAGACAGCAGTGCCAGGTGGTGGTGAGGGTCAGGCAAGAGCCTGTGACCGGTTAACGGGATGGAGTTTGGTAGGGATGTCTATCAAGATGGAGCAGCATTTATGGATGACCGGGCAGCACACTTAGGACACAGGGGGTCACGCAAGAAAGTTTGCAGCAGACCGGGGTGACAGGCAGGCTCTTCTCTCTCAACTTCATGCTCCTCTTAGCACAATCATATTCGCAGTCAACATGGACAGCAAAATCCACTACCTGTTTGTACTTTATAGCAGGTCTAGGCCAGAATATCTGACTTCCATGCCCGGCTCATCCAGGTCACTACACAAAATATTTCTTGGACCTCTGCCTCTTTGTTCTGTCCAGGTTGCATCCCAGAACAACCTCTAACACACACATGATGGATGCCTGGACTTGGACATTCCGTTCAGTTCTGCCTGGTTCTGTAATTGCATTTTATTCGTCCCTGATGTTCACACATCCACATCACTCATTTCAGACTTCCAAGCCACGTTCATTTCTTGTCAAATTAACCCCAAAGATTCCAATTAGCATTTTGATTCCAGAACAGGAAGAAGAAACAAACATAAAATGTTACTAGAGATTAGGAAATTAAAAAATTTTGTTTTCAAAAACCAGAGGTTTCATTTGATTGTGTAAATGTCTCATCAAGGCGTACTAGGGAGGTAGACATTTTAAATGCTATAAATTACTGCTTCGTGCTACACTTGGTCCAAGAACCAACCAGAAGGGAAAGTACCTTATCCTTTCTGGGAGATATCGGAGGAAATTAGTTAAAAAACTAAAAGAAGCCAGAGTCAAAAGTTTGAAACATAGAAACATGACTGCAGAAAAAGAACAAATGGCCTGTCTGTCCTTCCATGTCAACTACAGTACTCCCCTTATTTCCTTAAGTGATCTTTTTATTTATCTCATTGAAACACATAAATATGACGACAGAAAAAGACCACATGGCCTATCAAGTCTGTCCTTCCATATCAGCAACTACAACAGTGCCCTTTTTCTTTTAGAGATCCGTGTTTGTCCCATGCTTTTTTGAATTCAGATACTGTCATCATCTCTACCACCTCCACTGAGAGACTTTTCCACGGATCCACCACTCTTTCCATAAAGAAATATTTCCGCATATCACTCCTGAATCTATCCCCCTTCACCCTCATTCCAAGTTCCTTCATAGCAGAACTTGCTTTCAATTGAAAGAGGCTCTCCCCCTGTACATTTATGCCACGGAGGTATTTAAACATCTCAATCATATCACTTCTATCCCGCCTTTCCTCTAAG
Source organism: Ichthyophis bannanicus (assembly GCA_033557465.1). NCBI lineage: Eukaryota > Metazoa > Chordata > Amphibia > Gymnophiona > Ichthyophiidae > Ichthyophis > Ichthyophis bannanicus. The sequence goes on along the minus strand of CM066047.1, from coordinate 36,347,942 downwards.
GTGTACATATTAAGATCCTTAAGTCCACTAATCATTTTAGTAGCCACCCTCTGTACCGACTCCATCCTCTTTTTACACTTTTGAAGGTGCGGTCTCCAGAATTGCACACTATACTCCAAATAAGGTCGCACCAAAGTCTTATACAGAGGCACTATCACCTCCTTTTTTCAGCTAACCATTCCTCTCGGTGTGCATAAAAGCATCCTTCTAGCTTTTGCCGTTGCCTTTTCTACCTGTTTAGCTACTTTAAGATCATCAGACACAACCACGCCTAGGTCCCCCTCTTCTTTAGTGGACAAAAGTACTTCACCCGCTATACTATATGGCTCTCTTGGATTGCTGCAGTCCAAAGGCATGACCTTACATTTTTTAACATTAAATCCCAGCTGCCAAATTCTAGACCATTCTTCAAGCTTAGCTAGATCCCTCCTCATGTTATCTACACCTTCCTGGGTGTCTACTCTATTGCAGATTTTGGTATCATCCGCAAAGAGGCAAACCTTACCCGACAGCCCTTCCGCTATATCACTAACAAAGATGTTATAAAGAATCGGACCAAGGACAGATACCTGGGGTACACCACTGGTAATTTCCTTCTCCTCAGAGTGAACTCCATTTACCTGTATTCTTTGTTGCCTCCCACCCAACCAATTTCTAACCCAAACAGTAACTTTAGGGGCCATCCCTAGAGTACTTAGTTTGTTTATAAGTCACCTGTGAGGAACAGTGTCAAAGGCCTTACTGAAATCTAAATACACCATATCTAGGAGTCTCCCTCGGTCCAACTCCCTGGTCATCCAGTCAAAGAAATCTATTAGATTTGTCTGACAAGATCTGCCTCTGGTGAATCCATGCTGCCTTGGATCCTGTAATCCGCTGGACTCCAGAAACCTCACTATTTTCTCTTTCAGCAGCATTTCCAATAATTTACTCACCACCGAAGTTAAACTAACCGGCCTGTAGATTTCAACCACATCCTTACTTCTGCTTTTGTGTAAAGGCACCACATGAGCCTCTCTTCAGTCCTTTGGCACCACTTCCGACTCGAAAAGGTCAGTCAGTGGAGCTGCTAGAATGTCTCCAAGTTCCCTCAGTATTCTAGGGTGTGTCCCATCCGGTCCCATCGCTTTGTCTACTTTAAGTTGTGCTAGTTTCTCACAAAAATTGTTCAAAATGTCCCTCGCTTCTGTTCCTTTTTGTGGGTGTTTTCTGAGGTCCTGCTCCTGGTTCTTCATCTATGAACACAGAACAGAAATATTAGTTAGGCAATTCTGCTTTATCCTCATCAGGTTCTACATATTTCTCCCCTTCACCCGTGAGTCTGACAATACCACTTTTGCCCTTCCTCTTCTCATTAACATATCTGAAAAATGTCTTATCCCCCCATTTTATAAAATTGGTTATTTCCTCTTCTTTTTGAATCTTTTCCTTCCTGACTACTTTGCTTGCTTGAGCGAGACATACAGCAGGTCACCGATGTAACCATGGTGCGTCTAACGGAACTACAGAGAACACACTGATGGGGACCTAGGGTGTGTCAGTCATGAAAGGTGCTGTGGACCTGTTGCTGGCCACCCCACCTCAAACTCAGGGTGGTCACAGTAACCGCACAATGTGACTGTCTGTGGATACACTGTAGCAGTGCCACACATGGTCTGTTCCCCCTACTATGGTGAGCTGCTGTGGGGTTGCACATGGTCAGGACCACCATCAGCCCGAGGAGATGGGTTGGGGGGGGGGAACCCACAATATAGGACCATCTCAACACAGCTGATTTGCATGTGCAGTGCATCATGGGCGGGACTGCTCCAATCCAACCCTGTGAACCCCTGCAGATGGACTGTGTGGTGCAATGAGGTCCCTCTGTCAAATACACACAAGCACCCCATTGCCTCCCATAACACCCAGATGTATAGTGTCACGGGGTGACGCCAGCAGTGCCCATGGAGGTAAATGAAAATGAGCAAAATGACACCTTAGCTTCACAAAAGGGAAAGGGTTGCCAAGAGCAACCAGAGAAAACACATGCATATGGTGTTAGGGAACGCCCAAGCAGAGACGGAGCTCAGAGCTCATTAGAAAATGGGGAGCAGCTGCAAGGGGGCGGAGCCCAAGCTAACACTGAGCAGGATATAGTAAGGACTCAGTCACTAACAGAGGGTGCGTCCGAGGAGTTGGAAGGTGTGTCCAAGGAGTTGGAAAGTGTGTCTGAGAGCTCGAGTTCGGGGTTGCTGGAGAGCTTGGAGGTTAAGGAGCTCTCGAGGAGCTTAGAGGTTAAGGAAGTCGTGGAAGTCTTGGAGGTTTCAGAGAGCTCAGGAGGCTCAGATAAAAGCCCAGAAAGCACAGGTGGGAGAATCAAGGAGAGCACAGTGGAATGCTCAGACCAGAGCTTAAGTGAAAGCTCAGGAAATATCCCAGTTGAAAGCCCAGAGAGGGGAGGTGGCAGAACTCGTGGGGGAGTTCAGCAGAGATTCCAGCAAGGAACACGACAGGAAGAGAAAGCTGTGAGGACAGTGCCCAGAAGTAGCTCCAAGGAGTCAGAGGTTGGTGAATTGCAAGGAGGCTGTGAGGAACAGCAAGGCATATTCTCCCAATACCCTGTGGAGTATTGCAATGAAGCAATAAGGAAAGGCAGTCCTACAGTTAAGCTTCCAAGCCATAACCAGTTTAACTACTAACAAGCAAGAAAGAAAGGTTCTTACCCCGAGGCACATTTCTGGGAGCTAGAGAAACGCTGTGAGAGAAGGGGAACAGAACGAGCTTATCCACGTCATAGAAAGCAGGAAGCCCCAGCATCTGTGGTGAGACGTATTCTCCCTAATAGAGGGGACTTTGTAGAACCAGGATTCACATGCACATATGAGGAGCTTTGCAGAGCTCAGGGAGCAGAATCTAATCACTACAGTGATTTCCCACAAGCCACGAGGGTAGTGGAGGAAGGCTTCACATGCTCATTTAAGGAGCTATGCAGAATGGCAGACGAAGAAATGAGGGGGAGATATAACTAGTTTTCCCTGAAGAGATCCTACAAGATACAGGCTTGGATTGCAGGTAACCTGTATCAAATTGGTTTCATTCTCTGTGCTGAAGCAGCAAGAAGTGTTAATTAACAGTAACAGCTGTGAAGTTTCACGTGAGTTGAAGAAACTGTTTCCATTACTTTTGCTGTTAATTTGAATGCTGAAGAAAGCTTACATTTCTGTTACAGTACTTTCCTTTGTTTCATGCCAGATGTATGGTTTGTTACTTTTGGTCCATAGCTTTTGAATCCACCCCGGACGGGGAATAAAACCTATGTTTATCCTTACACTCAGCTGCAACTACACTTATTGGGTTAAGGTAAACTACGGGAGCCAGAAGGCATAGCTACTGCCTTCCCGGGGACTTACTGCCAATAATATCATTGCCCACTAAGCTGTCCAAGCACCTCTCAGCCTCTGGACCGGCTAGTGGGTCACAATAGACAATCAGGGACTCTGTCTGTGCCGTTCTGACCACACACCCTCCACAATCCCTTTAAACAGAAGGGGCATTAAAAATGTGTGATACATCTCCACCTGGAGGACATATCTGGCCAAAGGAATGTAAATAGACCCTGATGTGAGGTGTGTGTAGCAGAAGGTGGTATAAAACATGATGCTGATGCTGCAAAATGTAGCAGAGGTATGAGGAAGCGGGGTTTGTAAGGTCCAGATCATACCCACAGGCTCCCATAGGTAATAGTCCACCACAATCAGAGATAGTAGTACCAATGCCAGGTGCAATATACCCTCAGGGATATGTAAATCTACAGTGCCCACAACAGAACCAACACACGTAGTAACGCATGCCCACGCCGTAAACACCGCACGTATTCATGCCCGCAGCAACGCATGTATCCAAGCACTGTGACACGTTCATCTAGCTACGCACGTGGCTACACCCCCACCAACGCACGTGGCTACGCCCCCACCAACGCACGTGGCTACGCCCCCACCAACGCACGTGGCTACGCAGCACTGATACAGTCAGAGCAAATGGCAGCCATGTCGAGGAAGCCAGCTTTCACCCAAGGAGACCTATATCTCCTTGGGTGAAAGCTGGCTTCCTTGTCTGTATATAGTTTAACCCTGTTAAACTATATACCCTTGTCTGTATATAGTTTAACCCTGTTTACCGCCAAGTTTCTGTTCCCTGTTCATTGTAAAAAACCAATGCTTAATGTGTCATTGTGTTTAAATTTTGTTCATTTGTAAACCGCACTGATTAAAAGAGCGCGGTATATAAGAAATAAAAATAAATAAAATAAATAAATAAATATCTCCTCACAGAGCTGTTCTGCCTCCGCCAGCAGCGGCTATTTCCGGGCTCATCCAGGAGGCAGAACCTAGGAAGAGTCAGGAGGGCCTGGGAGCGTCTGTCCCACAGATACAACAGGAGCTCTGACTACCCACGTGAGGTAAGTGCATGGAGACAGGCACCCCAAATGATGAGGTTGAACAAAACACCCAGTAACCAAAGCACAAAGAAACTATGCATTGCCAGGGAATGGCAGGTGTTGCCACGTCCGGCTGGTAGCAAAGTCTGCCACACACCCGATAAAAAGACCCTCCAGTCCCAAGGGGGTAGCTGCAACCATGGCAGGGGTGCACCACAGACCACATTGGTATGGTATGGGGCGCTTTTGCAGGCCAGGGATGTCCCCTATCCACATGAAACCACAGTCCCACCTCTCAGGCCAAGAGGCAAACAGGGGTCTGCAACATGCCCCTGTCAACTAACACAAGTCCCAAATACATCCGCCGATGCTGCGGACCCCAAAAGAGGGCTCCCCTCCCCAACCCTGTCCAATGTCATCTGGTTCTGTTTGTGATCACAAAACACAAACCACAGCCCCAGGATACTGCAGGCCCCAAAAGAGGGCTCTCTCCACCATCCTGGTGCTTTGGAAACAGGCCCTGTTTGTGATCACAAAACACAAGCCATCGCCAAAGGATGCAGCAGGGAGCACTGCAGGTGATACCCTACCACCCCAACAGTGGCTGATTGGCACTGGCAGATGTGGAGGTGGCACACAGAGATGTGTTGTGTCATGTCCGCTGGGGTGCACACACAGGGCACATGGGGCCCAGGCTGGAGAGGCGTGTGCGTGGGCCACACATGGGGCTGTCCCCTGGGAAAGCATGGGGCATGAGTGTGTCACCCAATAGGGGCAGGCACCTGTTGTATGAAGAAATAGTTAGGTGCTGTGGCAGGGGACCCCAAGGTGTCTCTGCGTTAGCTAAGGTCAATGTTTGTTGTCATCCCTACAGGTGGAGGACCTGCGTAAAAAGGCGAGGGAGCTCAGGGCATGCTACCCGCGATTTGTGGCCCGGGTACTGCGCGAACGGATGGCGCAACGGAATGGTGAGTACTGTGACATGGCCCTGTAGGGCACTGAGTGGTGGAACCACAGGACCACTGTGACTGCGGAATATGATGTGTGCCCAGGGGATGATATGTGTTTCCTCTCCCACAGCTGATGCACGTGCTGCCGTGGAGCCAGGGAGGCCGGAGGACCCGGATGTTGCGGCGGCCCGGGAGGAGGCCAATGACGAAGTGGGCCTGCAGGGCGGCGAACGAGATGAGCCACAGGAAGATGGCGATGGAGGCCACGTGGGGGAATCCCCAGGCCCCACCGAGGGAGAGGAGGGGGACGTGGAGGATGAGGGGCATATGGGAGGGGATGGGGAGGAGGCGGAGAACAGGGAGAGTGATGGGGCAGAGTTGGGGGACCGGGAAAATGAGGAGGGGGATGTGGGGGACAGGGGAAGGGAGAGGGAGGATGTGGGTGGCAGGGAAAGGGAGGAGGGGGAAGGGGATGTGGAGAGGGTGGTGGGGGCAGGGGGGGAGGGGATGTACAGTGTGGGTGGAGGGGGGGTGGCAGGTCCCCAATGGCATGTTCCGCCACAGGGCAACGGGGGCACCAGCCACCTGCCCCCTGATTTTGGCGAAGCACGCCCTCTGGACGTGTGTCTGCCACACATTCCCGCAGACAGGTCAGCCGTGCATGCAGCCACACAGACACAGGGAGATGTGTGTCTGTGCGGCTGCATGTGCGGTCTGGGCCTGGCTGCGGCTGTGCGTGCCCAGGCACACGCCCAGAGGCAGTTCGCCCTAATCCAGGGGCAGGTGCTGGCGACCCTGTCCATGGTGGCTGACTGGCTGCGTGAGCTCGACGAGCGCATTGCCGGTGCCGCACCCGGTCAGCCACCATTCGACAGGGGTCCCCGGGGTGTGTAGTGTGGGGACACACATGGCACACCCGCCCTTTGACGGACCGTGCCATTGCCTGTCCATCACCACGTCCACAGGGATGGGGGTGCCCAATGCTGTGTGGCTAGGAGGACTACTTGGACCATGCTGGTCTTTATCTGCCGTCATATACTATGTTACAATGTTGGACATTGAAATGTGTGTCCCAGTTCAAAGAGGGCATCTGTTATAAATTTTATTTATTTATTATTATTTATTAACAATTCTTATATACCGCACTATTAGCCATCAGCGCGGTTTACATTGAACAGAAACATCCGACAATTCACATATGTCTGGTCATTACATTTAACAGGAAGTAGAACTTGGAGAAAAAGGGGTAACTGTATACAATGGTGGTTCATCTGATAAGGGACATGGTCAACTATATACATAGGTGGTACAACAGTACAGGAAACTGCTTGTTATTTACATTGTGGGGTAAGCCTGTTGCGAGGGTCTGCCTGTTTGACCACTTCTGCTATTCGCTTGGGGGTTATGTTCGGAGCTGTCATTGAGATATTTAAGGAAGAGGAAATGTTTTAGCGCCTTTCTGAACTGGCTCAAGTTGGGGATTGCTCTGATTTGTGCTGGTAGGGTGTTCCATAAAGTTGGGGCGCAGAGTCGGAAGGCTCTGTTGGCTGTTGATCTGGTGCATCTTGTGGTTTCATTTGGGATAACTAGCATGTTCAACTCTGCTGTTCTTCGTGGCCTGTTTGGTGCAAGTGGTTGGATGAGGTTAGAGAGAGAGGAAGAGGTGAGCCCCTTAGCCGCTTTGAACGTTAGCAGTAAAGTCTTGAAACTGATCCTTGCTTGAATGGGGAGCCAGTGTAGCTGTTTTAGAAGGGGTGTCACGTGGTCTCTCCTGGATGCCCCAAAGAGTACCCGCGCGCTGCACTGTTCATAGCCAGCTGCAGGAGGTTCAGGGTGGACTGGGGGAGTCCTTGTAATATGGAGTTTGCAAAGTCGAAATGGGGAAGTATAAGGGCTTGATAAATGGTTCGGAAATCATCCGGTTCGAGTAGCGTGCGTAGGTGTCTGAGGGATCTGATTTTAAAGTAGATTGCCTTGACAGTATTGGCTATGTGGTTCTTCATGTCAAGGTTTTGGTCTAACGTTACTCCAAGGTAACTTATTGCAGGTTTCACTTGTAGCTGGGCATCCTTTACCTTAGCACAGCTAGGTGGGGTGAAGTTGGTGTTCCTCGAGACGAAAAGGACTTCCATCTTTTTGTGTTGTATTCGCAGGTTTTGTGACAGGAGCCACTCTGATATGGTGTCGAAGCAGTTAGTCAGAGGGGTGAGGTCTAGGCTATCCAATGATATTGGCATATATAATAGCACATCATCTGCATATATCATGTAACTGACATTGAAGGATCTGATAATGTCGCAGATGGGTTGGATGTATATATTAAACATCAATGCGGATAGGGAAGATCCTTGAGGTACACCTTGACTTTGTTGAAATGGTTCAGATGTAGCCCCTTCGGCTCGGACATGCTGCCATCCACTGGACAGGTAAGATTTGCACCATTCGAGCGCTGTTCCGCAGATACCTTTTTCCCTTAGCCGGCAGATGAGAATTTCGTGGCATACCGAGTCAAAAGCCGCTACTGTGTCTAAAAAGACAAGAACGAAACCCTGATGTATGTTATCCACACCTGAGATTATGTTGTTGAAGAGGGCTGTGAGTAGTGTTTCCACTCCATGTGACTCTCTGAATCCATGTATACGTTTACAATATAAACCTGGTGGTCAGATGTTCCTCATTGCTATGTGACAGTGCTGTGCGAGTGGTGGGTGTGTCAGTGTTCACTCTGAAAGGCGAGGGAGGACGTGGACCAGGTAAGGGCTGCGGTGAGAGCACCTCAACAGACATGTCACAGCTACGTTGCTGTGAGGGTGGGGCAACGAGCAGGGGGGAGAGTGGCGTGCACGAGTGACGTGTGACAGCAGATGTGTACGAAGGTGCGGGGCGCGCAACACAGGGGGACAATGGTACATATGGCGGTGGACGGTGGACGGCCTGTGTAGCCTATCCAGCATAACCCCATAGTGTTAGGCTGTGGTGGGAAAGGTAGGACGGACGAGGTGTATGCGCAGGGGTGGGGTTAGGGTGAGAACACAGAGGGTGCACCTCAGGAGGTGGTGAAGCTGGTGCCGGCGGGGGGGGAGTGAGCGGTGTTGCCAGCTGTGGCCGTGTAGGCTCCGGCAAAGGTTGGCTAGATGGCAATCACGTATACCAGCATGCAGGGTGGGAAAGGGGGATGGGACAGGGTCGCGCAATGATTTGCTGAGAGCCGCGTGACCACCTCGGTCCATGGTGTGATGGGTGTAATAGCTGGCCCTAGGGGGTGCTAGACCATACTGTCAGTGGAGTGCATTGGCCCATCGGTGGTGGCACCCACAGGGGTGTGGGGGTCTGGGGGTGGGCACAGCAGAGGGTGGGGACGGGGGATTAGTGGGATAATGTTCTGTGGAGTGGCACAGTGTGCCGTGGCTGTGGATGGGGTGGAGCGCAGTGTGGATGGTGCGACAGGTGACAGGTGAGTTAATGGATGTAGCTTACGGAGCCAAATGTGGTATGGGGTTGTGCCTGATGGGGGGCATGGGAGTATAGGTGTATATTGGGGCCACGGGTGCACAGGGTGATGGGTAGGCCATAACAGGGGGTCACCCTATGGTGTGGGAAGCTGCAAGGGTGTGCTCAGGGGAACATAGTGGACATGTGTCACGGGAGATGCCACGGTAGATGGATGTGGGAGACTGTGACCCTGAGTATGTGACATGTCCAGTGCACAGACTGTTTGGGTCTAGCGTGATGGGAGCGGCCAATGTGGCTCCCCATGCAGGACATACAGTGCACTTAACTCACCACAGAGACTAATGGTGGGTGAGTGCTCCACAGGGTATTGGTCCACGGGGTCTGTGCACCCCCAAGGCACAAAGCAAACCACCCAGGCATGGGAGTGGTGGTCCAGCGTTGCAGGTTATGTGATTGGCTGCGTACCCATGGTGGACATGGCTGGGGTGCGTGGGGGGCAATGGCTGGTTACATCAGTGGCACTGTGTCGTGTCCTGGTCACGGGCCAGGGGGTGGGGTGGGGTTGTGAGAGTGTTGGACCCCAAATGAGACAAAGACCACATGTCTCCATCACTGGCCACCTGTGTAGCCCTTTATTTGCCCCTCTCTCTGCCACGCCTTGGGCGGCTCCGCCCAACCCTTGGTGCTTCTCGCACCCCTGCTGCCGGTGGTGCTGCTGCTGCAGTGGTGGTGGTGGTGGTGCTGGCGTACGATGGCAAGACATTGGGTTGTTCCCTGCCTTGTTTCCAGCACAGTTTGACATTGTCTTTCCTTTATTAAGTGATTTGTGTATATATTTGACTTTGTAAGTTTCACACACCCGGTTCTGGCTGCAGATTCACACTGTTTTCTACTTTTGGGGGCTGAGGCTCTCTTGATTAAAAGGCCACTCCCAATGAGGGGAGGTGGGCATTTTTTCCCACCTCTCAGGTTGGTTGTGGCTGACAAAAATTGGGGATATCTATGGTTTTAACAAAGTGGTGACTAGTTATACATATCAGTGACTATTGTTTGTGGAGGGTACTGTTGCAGGCAGCTTTGGTCCTTAGGCACACAGGGGGAATTGAACTCATAGACCTTGCACCATCTGACAGTGTCTTACCCATTGTGCTATGGATCAGGCTGCCTTTGGGGACACCTTTTCTAGCTTCTTATGGAGCACCCTGTTGGGATACTGTCTGATACTACTATGTGACAGTGACGCACACAGTCATTTCGCCCTACCATGCCAGGGGGCTATGTGGGTACGTACCCCTTCTTGTGTTCATCTCTGGACTGCTGATCTGCATGTGCAGTGCACCATGGGTATGCTTGCATTGGTACAGATCCTAGCCAACACAGCAGGTGGTTAGGGTGGTGTCCTGCTGCCCTTCAGTAGCCAGCCAGGGGGTTGTTAGCAGCTATGGGGCTGCAGCCCAGTGGTTCCTTCATTGCCTGTGGGGCCAGTGGTCATGGGTTCAGACGCACAGTGGACTCCTTTTATAGGGCTGTCTGCAGCGTCGTATATTTTTAATGCACATGAGTGCTACCAGCGACAGCCCCTCAGCATAATATAACCTTACAGAGCCTCATAAGGCGCCCCATGTGGCACCTTATCTGGCGCCCTATACGTTCCCTTATAGGATGTTCTATGGGGGACATTTTAGTGTGCCTCAGTGGACAGTCCACTTTATAATGTAGCCTATGGTGTGCGTTATGGGGTACCTTCTGCGACACCTTCGGGTACGCCACTGTGTGGGGGTGTTTGCTGGCAACCCTACAGAAAAAAACATATACATGCCCCCTCATTCACTATCTAATGTACAGAGTGCTGCCTCAGCCAGCCTTATGCATCTGGCACCCTGGGAATTGAACCCATTATGCCTATATCAGCAGTCAGTGCAGTAACCATTGTGCTACAGCTCTGTATCGGTGATGTGTGTCTGGGCGCCTTCTTATGCTTAAACGCGCGGTGACGCGCCATGGCACCCTGTAATGCTCGTTAGTTTTTGGAACGCGCGTTAGTGGTAGCGATGTCCCGCCCATGTCCTTATTTGGGGTTTCTGTCTATACCGCGGCTTCCTAACGCGAATCGCAGTAGTAACGCATTTTAGTAAACATACCCCTAAGACTCTCGCTTTTGAATGGATTTTATCAGCCCTGGTTTTAAGACTGAACCACATGTCTGGCGATCACTGGATGCGAGATGATCTCCCACTGTAACATCAGGAACACTTTCCCCATTGGTAAGCACCAAGTTCAGTATGGCCCCATCACGTGTGGGTTCTGTTACCAATTGCCAGAATAATTCTTGAAGAGAATCTAGGATCTCCTTACTTCTAAATGATGCTACAGCAGGGCTCTGCCAATCAACATCCGGCATATTGAAGTCACCTATCAGTAGCACTTCTCCTTTCATGGCAACACTGCATATGTCTTCTATTAAATCTCCATCCACTTCTTCTCTGTGTGTGGGGGATATGTATATCACTCCACTGTCAAATGGATTTCCCTTTACCTCTTTCTAGTTTAACCCACAGTGCCTTCTCTCTCCCTTTTAAGTTCCTGTAATTCTATAGCTTTAATATTGTTTTTTACTTAGAGTGCCACTCCTCCTCCCCTTCTGCCTATCCTGTCCTTCCTGAATAAAGTATAGCCCAGTATAATTACATCCCAGAAGGACCATACCAAGCTAGAAATGCTCCCTGTGCAACTAACAAATCTGGTGCCCCTCCTACACCTAGCCATGTTCAGCAATTCACTCTTTTTGAGCTTCCAGGAAGCCCAGTGATGATATCTCTGCCCCTTTTGTGCTTGTGCCCTGTGCAGACGCACTGCTTGCACAGCCCTTGGTACAGCCCTGCATCCCAGTCATGGTTGTCCGTGAACCATGCCTCCGTAACGACCACTAAATCAAAGTCAGACTCTTCCATTAAAGCCTCAACATCTGGGATCTTATTTTCCATGCTGAAGTCGTTTATATACACCACTTTCCAAATGTTGCCCCTTTTATCCATTCTATAGAGGTATTTAATCTTTCACTTACCCGGGGGCTTTTTTCAACCAACGCCAATGAAGCTAGTTTAAAGCACTCTTCAGTAGGTAAACCGGACTGCTGCTGAAAACAGTTCGACCCTTCTTGGACAGGTAGATGTCATCTCTGCTCTTCAACCCTTGGAACATCATCCCATGGTCCAGGAAACCAAAACACTCTCGATGACACCATCCTCACAGCCATGGATTCATTTCCAGGATGCGAGCTTCTCTGCCTCGGTCTTTATCCTCAACAGGGAGGTTTTAAGAGAACACCACCTGCGCTCCTAGCTGCTTCAATCTCTGTCCCAGATCCATGAAGTCACTTTTGATATGCTCAGAGGGATACCTTGCAGTATCATTTGTGCTAACATGGATGAGCAACATCAGATAATAGTCAGTAGGCTTGATGAGTTTCAGCAAACTCTCCATCTTGGATTTTGGCACCTGGCAGACAGCACACCTCTCTGAACATCAAGTCTGGTCAGCAGATGGATACCTCAGTACTCTTTAGAATAGAAACATCAACCACCACTAACCTTCGCTTCCTTGTGATCACAGATTCCGCAACTTTGGGATGCTTGAGCTCTGGTTCTGGATACTTTCACCTCCTCCACTTTCAGGGCTGCATACTGATTCTTTAATTCAAGGGCTGGAGGAGTTGGATTGTCAAATCTGTCTGCTCTGGTGAATCATATCCAGTTTTCTTCATTCTGTAGCCTCCCATCTTCATCTCTGTTGGAGAGCTTGGATGTTTCAAGAAGCATCTCATCAATGTACTTCTCGCTGTCTCGAATGCTTCTCAGCCTTGCCACCTCTTCTCTGTTCTCCTCCGCTTGTTTCCTGACAGCTTCAGCTGGCAGTGATCCTCCACTGGACCTGGTCTTTCAACTGGCATCAGGATCTCTCTCCGGACAGAGGCATAAACTTTAGTGGGGGCAGCAGCTTTGGCAATATGATTTTTCCCAGCCATTGTTCAGTTGGTGGAGCTTTGGTACCTTGCTTGCAATGGAGTCCCTATAATGAGGTAATGGTATTTGATAAAAAGGCTCTTTTAGAAATCGAGATGATATATTCCATGCATTAATTTTTGTAAGTTAGTTTTCAAATGATGATTGAATTATGGGGTGAAAGAACTTAAAGTTTGTTCGATGTGCTGCAAAAAGTATATGGCAAAAGGCTGATTATGATGTTTCTCCTGTAGCAGCGAAGTGCAGACAATGAATAAATCCAGGAGTCAATTTACAGGGTCCAAGCCAATTTATTGTGCACAAGGCCCAGTTAGTCAAGCTTCAAAAAGGACTGAGCAATGTTTTTACAGAAACATATTCATTTATACATTTTTCTTCATTTTGATACATGCAGACTTTCTATTGGTTCCAACACCCCCTGCATTATCCAATCAGACATCCCTCCTGGGCCTAGCACCCAGCTCCCTCCCTTAGGATTGTTCTAACAATGGTACAGTTTCTAGTTTTTGATACTTCTCTACTGCAAGGTCGTTTCTGGCTCTAGGAATGCAAGTATTGAAACATTTTCATCTTCAGAACACAAGGAGAATAATGAAAGACTTATGAATTCATATAAAACTTCTTATTAAGCAGTTCATAACAGTTTTCTCATTTTTCACAGATTTGTGGTTCTTTTCTTAGCTATGATGGGGGTTGGAATCAGGGTCTAGCTTACAGGCCCTTCATATTTTCAGGCTATCATAGGCCATAGCCTGCCACACTCCAAGAACCAAAGAATTGTGGGAGCAGAGTGGCACTGCCTTTAACTCATCTTCCTACTACCCTAAATTCAGAAATTGATTGGATAAAATACTGATAGGTAAATTTCCCAGCTTTAACAAATTTATTTTAAAAAGTCAGCATTACACCACTACTAGGAAAGCAATATATCAAGGGATATTTTACTGGGTAAAAGGGCTTTTGAACAGTAGAATAGTGCAGGTACAAATCTCCGCAAGTACTTTATCCCTAGAGAAGGTTCAAGGGAAAAGCGCATGCATTGTTTTTATCATAACCCCTCCTCCCCCTCCCCCACCACACATTTTTGCAACACAAAAAAAGCTACTAATATCAATGTTTAGTAACATATTACATCCAAATTGGTTTTAGTACAAACATTGTATTATTAGCAGATGTATAGTTTCCTGACAGTTAACCATTTCACGCGTTGTTAGAGAGATTGACTCAACTGTACTGTTACTTCATGCTAGGTGGCTGTCCATCCATCAATTCTGGCCTTCTAACATTTTTTGTGCTAGAAATATGTCTAGATGTGTAATATGTAATATAAAATGCAGACTCCCAATAACACAGATAATGAGGTCTTATTTTTTCTAAACAGATTAGTTTCAGCTCAGAGAATCTTTTCATGAGTGACACTGTCAAGTTTCCTTATTTCTACCGGACTGTTCCCAGTGAGCTGCACCTCTGTACTGGGATTGTTAAGTTATTGAAGCATTTCGGCTGGACCTGGGTTGGTGTCATCACACCTGATGATGACAGCAACCTGAGGGCTGTCCAGATCTTGAAAGATGGGATTGAGCAGAATGGTGGTTGTGTCGCATTCATAGAAACCTTTAGTCAAGTTCAGACTGGTTTTATACTACCAGAGAAGATAAAGAAAATTAATGAGACCATCCGTACATCATCTACCAATGTAATTATTGTTTATGCTCAGAGAGAGGTTGCATTGCATCTGTTACTTCCAATCAACTTTCTGCATAGACCTGAGAAGGTCTGGATCATGAAAAGTGAACTGGATTGGTACTCAACTGATGGAGTTGATCCTAATGTAAAGAGCAGCAACCTTTTCATTCATAATTGCTAAGAAGAATATTCCAAGCTTTATACAATTTATCCAAGAGGTCAACATTAGCCTGCTTCCAAGTGATGAGTTCATTCAATTGTGGTGGAGTAGTCTGTGTGACAGCCGGTGCCCAAAACATATCAGAAGATCCTGCAGTGCTGATGCACATTTGATCTATCACCCACACTGTGACAACAAATACTTTGGGAACAGCTATCATGTATACAATGCTGTGTACGCCTTGGCACACGCACTGCATGACATGCTCAAGTCTGCCTCTGGAAAACACCAGCACATGGAGAGGAGATATGTCAAGACTGTCAGATTATTTGCCATGGAAGGTAACATCATTTGTTAGGGAAATGCTACATTCAGGGAAAAAAAACCCTGTGAATGTAAAAGGGTAGACTGCATAGGAAAAGAGGCAGGGCGCACTGTAGACTCTGATTCCACATGGGAACAGATGTGTTTCTCATGTTTAGAGGCTGTTGCAATACAAATAGTTGTATTTCAAATTCTTGAGGGGGAAATGGTAGCATAACTGAAGATGAGGACAGAATTTCTTAAAGCTCCATTCATTATGCCCATTGTTATCTGTAAGGTCCTGCACTTGCAGTGAAAACTGTGTATGTGGGTTGTGTGTATTGTGGTGGTAGTGCGAGTGTGTGGTGTGTTTGTGTCTGCCTGTATATGTCATGGAGGGAAGACGGGTTTTCTGCTGCAGTTTACAGTGCAGTAGTATACAAGTGTCAGACTGTCATTCCCAAGTGATGCTAATCTGACTGTAAATCTATAATAATACATGTAGTCATATGTTAGAAACGGCAAGTTCTATCAGCCAGTTCTGTCTCGAGAGTCAGATCGTTCAGCTTTAAAATGCAACTGAATATTCCAGAGTAAATTTTCCCAAATTCTTAGTCAGGATTTAGGGCCGCCAATGTTAACAAATATGTTAAGTCATGATAAATCAACAAGTCTGGATATGGGAAATTAAAAACACCCATTAGGATGTCCTCATTTCCCCTGTACAAATGGCAGCAATGGAAAGACATTAAGGACAATAGCATA
This sequence comes from Ichthyophis bannanicus, assembly GCA_033557465.1. Lineage (NCBI taxonomy): Eukaryota > Metazoa > Chordata > Amphibia > Gymnophiona > Ichthyophiidae > Ichthyophis > Ichthyophis bannanicus. The sequence continues at coordinate 36,332,186 of CM066047.1, read as the reverse complement.
GGGCTGCTGTGAGGAGGTGTGTGGCCTACAGGAACCTGGCAGCAGCCCAACCCCCTCAGCCTCAAAGACTCCCTGTAAAATATGGAAAGCTATGCGGGGGCCCATCACTGTCTGCTCACACGGCATAGAACCAAAATTGTTTCCGTTGCTTAGACAATGGGTGGTGGGTGAGGGGGTGGGTAATAAGAAGCACACAACCATCTGGAAACCCCCTGTATATGCCTAAAACCTCCGGTGCCAATGACAGAAATAGGATAAGGAGGGGATGATCGTTACTTTATTCTCTCCCATTCTTTCATTCCTCCCTCCTGTTCTCTCTTCCCATGCTTCGGTTTTCCAGCCTCTCCCTTTCTTTCCTTTCTCCTCAACATGCGGCCTAAAAGGACATATGGCATAAAGGAGAAGAGATAAAAATAGAGTGAACATGGGGAAGAAAACAATTTCTCTGCTTCCTTTTCATTTTTAAACATTGCCCCTTAGCCACAAACTTCAGCACTCTTTGCTTGGCATATTTCCCCATTATGATTAGCTTTTGCTTCTTCTCTTCTTTCCATTCATTCTTATTTCCGTGTTTTTCTTCACTCGCTCCATTTTTCAGACGATTAAAAC